>JAASFL010000015.1:0-65376 GCA_023333735.1 Globisporangium takayamanum
CACGACGACGACCAAGCACGGCGAGGTGTCGAGCGTGGCTCCGACGGCGACGAGCACGACGTTCACTACGGAGTCGTACAGCAGCCCGGTGACGACGACGTCGACCGAGTACACGTACGACAGCGGCGTGGTGTCGGTGACGTCGGGCGACGTGGTGACGGAGACTGTTTCAGCTGTTGAGACCGTTGAAGAGAGCAGTGGCAGCAGCAGCGAGAGTTCGAGTGAGAGCGAGTCGGACACGAGTGAAGGCGGTGCCGCAGGTCGCTCTGGTCGCCGCACGGTGCGCCATGTGACGACGCGGTACGTGACGACTGGCTCGGGCGCGACGGCGACGGAGGGCAGCGCGAGCAGCTCGACTGGCGCTATCGTGTCGGAGGAGAGCCACGTGGAGGTGGCTGGCGCGGCGAGTGGCAAGAAGAGTAAGTCGAAGCGCAAGCACCGCAAGAGCAAGAGCAAGCACGCGTCGGCGGCAGCAGCGGCAGCTGGCGCGGTGGCGTCTGCGTCGACTGTGAGTGTGGAGACGTCGACGGCGGCAGCGGCAACTTCGTCGAGTGGCGAAGTGGTTGTGAAGAAGGTGGTGTTGACGGAGAACGTTGGATCGGGGGCGTGGGCGCACCGCAGTAGCGCGACGCACCGCTCGGTGCTCCGGCGGATCAAGAAGATCAAGTACGTGAAGACGTACTTGGCGCAGTTCCTGTCGTTCGTGCAGCTGCACTACACGAAGAGCTTCTCGTCGCTGTCGATCAAGGAGCGTCAGAAGATCGTGCGAACGTTCTGCTCGCAGAACTTCACGACGTTTGACGAGCGGTTCTTCCGCCACGGCACGAGCGAGGAGAAGCACATTGCGTGGAAGCTCGTGCGGTCGCTGACGTACTTGTACCCGGAGATCGCGATGCAAGACTTGGGTCTCGGTTTTGGCAGCAAGAAGAGCTTGCTGATCATCGACGAAGTGACGCGCGAAGAGGCGGCAGAGGTATCGGCGACGTCGTCGTCATCGGCAGCGCGCAAGCGCATTGTCATCTCGATGCTCCAGGCGAGTCCAACGCGCTGCGCGACGTTTGACGACGTCTTGTTGCTCGAGGACGGCGAAGTGGTGTTCTACGGCGCGGCGGGTGCGATCCAGGACTACTTCCAGGAGCTCGGCTTGGTGTGCCCAAAGGGTGCGGACGTCTACGACTTCCTCCTCAGCCTCGGCTCAAGCAGCAGCAGCAGTAGCGAGTCGCAGTACACGATCACTGTGACCGAGACGAGCGCGACGAGCCAGAAGCACGTGCAGCACACGGAGCGCGCGAGTGCGTTCGTGCGCTTTGCCGACGACGTCTTGCTCGTTGCCGGCACGCCTGTTGTCGCAGCAGCGGCATCGTCGACCACGACAACGTCGAGCAGTGCGACGAGCGTCGTGACGAAGCGGTTCGCCGACGACGTGCTGTTTGTGTCGGAGACGGCGGTCCAAGCGGCTTCGAACGAAGACTCGGTGGTGACGAAGCGATTCGCGGACGACGTTGCACTCGCAGCGACTGGTGCATCGACGACGCTCGTGGCGTCGAACGACTCGGACTTGGTCACAAAGTCGGCGACAACGACGACGATGACGAGCGGCGATGGCGGTGTCGTGACGACAACAACGACGACTGCGGACGGCGGTGTCGTGACGACAACGAAGAAGATGACGACGACTGTTGTGCACCACACGACAGCGTCGGGCGAAGCGACGACGACGACGACTGAGAGCGCTGCGTAAGCGCAGTGAGCGAGCAAGAGTCGCATCGTCGCCATGAGTAGTTAGTGTATGTAGGTGGTAGTAGTAGGAGTTAGTAGCTTGTATGTTTGCATGTGATGCACAAGTCCATAGTAATGCATGAAGATGATGTATAGCCCAGTGTCTTCTGTGTCTCTGTTGGCTGGAGCATGGCACGGCGACTACGTCTCCATCCATGCATCTTGCCGCCTCACGATCTCGCTAACGACAGGCTTCGATAGGAATGCTGTCATGGCCAACAGCCATGGAGCAAAGAGATGCTAAAGGCGTCGGCATGGCAAAGTGTATCGCGTTGGCTATCGCCGTTTGAGTGAGTGCCTTTGGTCGCGTGGGCCCTCCTACCTATCAGAGCAAACTCGTCAACAAAATTTCGATCCGTTTGCTCTCCAGCTGCGCACGCCTGCTGCATCAGGCGCTAGAACGTGAACGACGTGTTGTCCTGGTCCTGACGCTTGCGTAGCCGCTCAAAGCGCGCAGTGAGCTCGTCAAAGTCTGGGATGCTGCTGTCGCTCGTCGCACTTGCAGCAGCCGTCGACGGTGCGACTGGTGGCGGCGCTGCTGCTGCAGTGTGTGATGGCTGTTGCGATGGCAGTGGCGGCTGCTGGGATCGTGCAGGCGCTGGTGCATGAGGTGCTACGTACGAGTAGCTCTGGCTCTGCTGCTGCTGGTGCTCATACTGCTGCTGGTGATTTGCAGACGCAGGTGGTGCTGGTGGAAGGTGCTGTGTGGCAGGTGCGTACTGGTGCTGGCCGTTCGTTGTTGCTGCGGCTGCTGGCGGTGGCGGCGCAAACAGTCGCGACGACGCAGATGGAGCAGCGATCCGGAACGCACTCGTGTCCACTGGCTTCTCGACTGGCGCACTAGGCAACGAGGACGCGAGGCGGCCAGCAGGTCCCTGTCGTAACATACAAACACTCACGCACGTGGCCATACCAAGCGAGCGAGCAAGTGTGTGCGTGTGTGAGTGAAGTTGTCATCAGCCACAGCTGAAGGATAACAAGCAAACAAGCAAACAAAGCTCAAGAACGCACCGCAGCGTAGAGCGCGACGTAGTCTGGACCAGAGGCACCGGCGCTCGAGACACTGACGCCAGTCGGTGCTGGGATCGGTGCAAGCGGATCAACGACTGCTTGCTCGTCCGGCTCCCAGTCGACTTTGAACTGTTTCGCGATCTCTTTCATGTAGTTCACGACCAAGTACGCGCTCGGTGGCTAGTGACACAGTGCCGTCCGTACGAAGTGAGTGTGAGTGTGTGTGTGAGAGAGAGAGTCATCCGAACCATCATGGGCGATAGAGAGAGCGAGAGCGCACCTGCACACTGAGCTTCTGGATCACACGCTCGTTCACGCAGCCGTCGGCGTTGCGCGTCGCTGCGGCAGCAAAGTCCTGTCCGTACTTCTTCACGAGCTGCTTCTTCACCTGCGCCATGCCATACAAACGTGACGATGACGATGAGTTGCTCCGCAGGCTCTTGTGCGCAGGAGCCACGTGGGGGCGTCGCACGTACTTCAGTGAGTTCCGGGATCTCGGTCCGGTTCGCAGCCCAAATAAGCGTACAGACGGCTTCGCGCATGTCGTACGGACACTCGCGCTCCGTCTTGACGAGGTTCTACAGTAGACAAGCAAGCACGAGTGCGTGAGCGACTGCTGCTGCTGTGATGGCAGTAGACTGAGAGTTGCTAGTCGTCAGAGGACATGGGATCGACGTACTGCTCGCTCTGCGACGAGCTCACAGAGGAGCTCGAGGATCTCGTAGCCTTCGACTGTGAAGTCGTCACGGATGATGCCTTCGACCTGTGTGTGCGTATTGCATCCAGCAGACGCACTGTGAGCACTAGCAGTTGCAAGCAGCGAGACAGTCGACAGACGTACGCGAATGCGCGCTTTCTCCTCTTTGCCGTCTGCGAGCAGCGCGGCGATCTCGCGGCGCACAGTGACCGCAGCGTTTGCTTTCTTGTTCTTGACAATGCCGATGCGGTGCACCGCCATCTTGAGGTTCGGCTTGAGCTTGTTCACGTTAAAGCCAAACATCGTGGCGGTAGTCGTCGCGTGTCGTCGCTGGCGTCTTGAGCAATGGTGGCGCAATGGAGCGATCGCACTCGAGCTCCGACGAGCGTTGGACACGTCCGATGATGCCTCGTTCTTTGCGTCAAGCTAGCGTACCCAGAACTCTGTTTTCGTACTTAATCGAGCCGCAAATGCGTACATACAGTGTCAATTTGCCTTGAACAACGTATAGCTGTTCAAGAATCATTTTGACTAGCAAGTGCGTTGACCACCTCAGTCCTCGCAGTCAATGACTTGTAGTATCTACTCGTTCGTGAGCTCCGTCCCTACTCTCTCTCTCTGCCTAGCGGACTATACACTGCACACACGCGTGGAGCTGGTCTTGTCTGCCTGTCGTTGTCCCAAGACCACAAGCGCTTAATCTGCCCACGACTCGGGCTTCTTGCGCCGGCCAGTGTACGTCCGTCGCGTCGTCATCGCAGGCTCTGAGACCGTTGAGCTCACGAGCGGGTCCGACATGTCGCTCCGGCGGAGCTTGCTGCTCGCGTCGTCGTCGTTGGTGTGTCGTGTCGACTTGCGGAGGCTCCGGAAGATCCCGAGGTGAGACTTGGGCGGACGCTGACTGTGGCTGCTGTGACTGTGACTGCTACTGCTGTTGCGGCTGCTCATGGCCTGGAACTTCCCGAGCGAGTCGTCGCTGTAGCCCGAGTTCCCGCTCGAGCTCGAGCCACTGAGCCGGCGCGACTGCTCGGACGCATTCCGGAGCTCGCGCTGCTGCAGCCGCTCGGCCGACTCAAAGTACACGACGTCCTCAATGTCGTCTTCATCGACGACGTGCTGGCGACGCGTGCTCGTGCGCTGGGTCCCAGTCGTCGCAGCGGCTTTGCCAGTGCTGCGACTGCTGCTGCTGCTCGAGCTGCTCACTGTGCTGCTGCTGCTGCTAGCGACCGACTTGGCGCTCTTTCCAGTCGGACTCGTTGCGTTCTCGCGCGCGCGTTTCTTCTCCCACAGCCGAAAGTAGTACCAGCCCGTGAGCGAGACGTATGTGAGCCAGATGAACGCAGTCTTGCGCAGCTTTGGGCTCACGTACAGCAGCGCGAGGACGACAATGAGCACTGAGAGGATCCACGCAAACCACGACATTGCGCTCTCTCGCTATCCTGTGCGTGCGTGCGTGTGCGTGCGTGTGCGTTTGGTCAGTTGGCTGTACGTCGCCGCGTTCTGCTCCTATCTCCAGCCTTCCTTGAGCTGCTGCAGCAGCTGCGTCACAGGGTCTCGTCAGTCGTCAGTCGGCGTTGTTGGTGGCAGTGTTGCCTCAGGACAGAACAGAAGAGCGCTCCTAGTTGCTTGTAATGCAGTCTGAGTGCTGCAGCTGCTATGTGCGCTGCGTGTCTGCAATGCAGTCGTGCGCTGCTCCTGTCGTTGGTGCGCGAGCTGCTAGCGCGTGCGTGAGGTCGTCGTCCGCGTCGTCGACGTGCGGGAGCGAGGGCGTTTCTCGTTGTGAAAAGAGTTCAAAGCAGCGTCATACTCAACGCAGGTCAAAAAGCCAGAATAGCGCGACAGGCGAGAATTCGAATTTAACGTCAAACGCACAATTGTAGGACACATGATTACGCCACACATTAATTTAGTTGTTTCGTCCGAATTGAACGATTTAATTCGGCACAACGCCTTACATTGCGTGACCCACATGAACACGATCGCGTCGCTTCGCGTCCCTCCAAGACAGCGACACCACTTCTCCAGCTCACACACTCGAGCATCTCGCACACACATACTCGCTCAAGACACCCACGCTCTCCTTCTGCTGTCACAATGGGCGATGCGATCGAAGCGCTGATCCCAAAGACGCAGGAGCTGCTCCAGCCGCTCATTGCGAAGCCCAAGCTCGCAGACAAGCTCCTCATGAAGCCACCGTTTCGCTTCCTCCACGACATCTTCGCAGCGCTCACGCAAGCCACTGGCTTTGCGAAAGGACTCTACAACGACTTTGAGCTCGACTCGGGCAACATGAAAGAGAAGAACCAGAAGATCACTTACCTCGACAAGATGGTCGTGTGCGTCGGGCAGTGCCTTGGCAAAGACGTCGACGTGCGCTCGGCCAAGATCGTTGCAGGTCTCGAGCCGGAGAACACGAACTTGTTCCTCCAAGCACTTGCACAGGCAGCGTCCAACTCAACGCTCGACTGGGCAGGCGCAGTGCAAAAGACGCTTGCAAAGATCCCGTCACTGACGCCCGATGGTGGCGCTGCACTGCCTGCATCGAGCAGCGGTGGAGGCGCCGCTGCACCAGCTGAAGCAAAAGCGAGCGCGCCAGCAGCAGCCGCTGAACGACCGGCGTCCAAGGAGCGACCTGTATCGAAAGAGCGTCCGAGCTCGTCAGAAGCCGAGAAAGCGGCAGCACAAGCACAAGCAGAAGCGAAAGCGAAAGCGAAAGAGAAGGTGAGCAGCGAGCAGCAATGGCATACACTCGTAGCGCTAGCGCTTTGCGTCGCTCCACTGTTGCAGAGGACTCACTGACAGCTCCTCTTTGCTCTGGTCGCTTCCATCAGGCGCGCAAAGAGAAGGAAGAGGAGACGGAGCGCCGTGACAAGGAGCAAAAGGCCGAGGCAGCGGCGAGAGCGAGCCGAGCTGCCGCGGAGGCAAAAGCCAAGCCGTCGGACCCAAAGAGCGGCAGCACGTCGCGCGCATCGTCGTTCTCGTCAGTGGCCCGCGGCGCGAAAGCGCCATCTGACAACAACAAAGAGACGGACGGCGCGCTCGCGCCGCAGATCCGCGAGTGCAACGGTGACGTCGAGCGCACGAAGGACGTGATCGAGAAGATCATCCAGAAGCCCAAGATGGCCGCGAAGCTCCTGAGCAAGCCGCCGTTCCGGTTCATCCACGACATTGTCTCGGAGGTCACGCGCGTCACGGGCTTTGCCGACGGACTCTACAGTGCCGAGGAGCTCGACTCGGGCAGCATCAAGGAGAAGCAGCCAAAGATCGACTACCTCACCAAGATCATCCAGTGCGTGAGCTGCCAGCTGAACGTCGAGATCGAAGCAAAGCCCGCGAAGATCGTCGCAGGACTCGAGCCGGACGACACGAACAAGTTCCTCCAGCTCCTCGGTCTCGCATGTCGCGCTGGGGGCTCTGCGGACGCAGTGCAGCGCGTGCTCGCAGGCGACACGGCCGTGCGCACATCGAGCGCTGCAAAGAAAGCGGGCAGCGCCGCCGCGTCGCCGAAAGCGGCCGAGCGCGAAGCCACGCCCGAGGCAAAGTTGTCGTCGCGGTCGACGACGCCGCTCGAGACCAAGGGCCGGCCGCCGTCGAAAGAGGGCAAAGAGCCGAGCAGCAGCACCGATACTGCTGCATCAGCGCCGAGCGCAGGCGCAGGCTCATTTGGCGGTCCGATGAAGCCGCTGGCGCTCAAGACCGACGCAGACGATGCGAACGACGAGCACGCAAACTTGCGCTTCCACACGGACGCAAAAGACACTGGCGACGACCACGCAGTAGCTCCTGGTACGAGCGGCGGACTCGGCACGAGCCACAGTGCTCGACCAACGACTGCACGTCGCCGGCTGTCAAAGCTGAAAGAGAACGTCACGGAGGTCGGGCGGCTCATGGTGCACGACACAAAGGTCGCACCGGTCGTCGGTATCATGAAAGACGGCGACAACGGCGACAGCGACGACGACACGAACGCAGACGACGGCAACAGCGCCAATGGGAGCAACAGCGGTCGTACAGCGCTCTTGCACAACGAAAGCGGCGCTGGCGGTGGTGGTGCGCACGGTCGCCTCGTGCGCGACATCCTCAAAGACCAGAGCGCGGAAGAGGCTGCGCGCAAGCAGAAAGAGGACGAGGACACTGCGAGCGGTGCGAACAATGAAGCCGAGACCGGCATTTGCCTCTGGCGGCGCAAGAAGTCATCCAAAGACAAGTCCAAGAGTGGCGCGTCGAACGCCGCGGAGATGACCGCGCTCCGGAGCACGATCCAGAAGATCTGCCAAGCGACAAACCCGGTCGGCAAAGGCGTCGAGTTTGTGCACGAAGACCTCGACGCCATGTCCAAGGAGCTCGAGCAGTGGAAGCGCGAGTACGAGAAGAAGCGCGAGCTGTTTGAGGACGAGAAGAAGCGCACGGACGACGCGCTACAGCCGCTGCAGCTCCAGCTCTTGGAGGTCGACGAGCTCATCAAGGAGCAAGTGCACAAGATCAACGCGCTCAAAGCCACGATCGCCAAAAACGAGGAAAAGACGCAGAAGCTCTTGCACATGGTCGTGTCGGCGTAGGCACAGACGCAGGTATACAGTGTAGTGTCTGTCAATCTGACTAGCTAGCCCGCTTCATGGATCAGCATCAGCATACACTCTCTACTCGCTGTCCTCCTCCTCTCTCTCTCTCGAGCGCTTTCGCTATGCAGTGGCATCGTCGTTGTCAGCGCCGCCAGTGCTGCTTGCATCAGGCAGAGCGCTACTCGCTTTGCCAAGACGCTCTTGCACCTCTGGCATCGTCAGTTCGCGCTGCTTCACGCGCTTCGGGACCCACGACTCGTGCAGTCCGAGCTTCTCGCGCCGGAGGTCTGGCAGCAGAGCAATGTCGCTCGTATTCGCGACCCAGTGCGCCGACTGCTCGGCCAGCGTCGGGTTGTTCACGATCTGCGGGTACCACTGCGCGCGGATCGCAGTCTTCTCAGCGTCGCTGAGGTCGCCGCGGATGGCTGGGAACCAGTCAAAGAGCCGCTGGAGCACGAGCGCCGTCGCAACCGACAGGTTCAGACTCTCCGTGAAGCCAAAGATCGGAAAGTACACGCGCTTGTCGGCCGCACTGAGCATCTCGGCGCTCACGCCGTCGGTCTCGCGACCGATCACAACCGCGAGCTTCGCTGGTAGCTCGGCTGGCTTTGCGTCAGCAGTCAGTGGCAGCGCCTCTGGAGACAAGTCTGTCGCCCAGATCGTTCGACCGTCGTCACGCAGCGCTGTGATGCAGTCGCCGATGCTCGAGAACTCGCGGATGCTGAGCCACACGGAGCAGTTCTTCGTGATCTTCTTCGTTCCGCCCGACTTGTGCTTCTTCACCTGCCGCTCGTTCGCGTTCACGAGCCACACGTGCTGGATGCCGAGCGCTAGAGCATCAAGTGCTTAGATGTTAGCACTGCTGTGTGGCAATGGCGCAGATAGACACACAGACAATCAAGCAACACAAGAGAGAGAGAAAGACAGCAGCACAGTCGTACGTACCCTCGGCTGTTCGCAGCACAGCCTGGTGGTTATGCGAGTCCATGCACTGCTCCAAAACGAGCACGATCCGTCCTGCACGTTGTGTGTGAGCAAGCAATCAGTACGGTTGCCATGCTGCAGCAATACATCACTGCTGCTCGGACGCACCTGTTCGATGGTGCAGCACAGTCTCGGCTCGGCGCAAGCGCTCTGGTGCGTCCTGCGCTGGCGCACTTGTCTGCTGCGCGTCAGTTCCAGCTACGCTTACAGTCAGCAGTACACGTTCGCACATTGGTATGGGTACATAGGTATACGAGTAGCCATGTCCGCATACAGCGAGCGACGCATACACACGCACCTGCTCGCTGCTGCGTCTGCTCGTCGCTGGTGTCCGCCATCGTTGCACTTGTTTGAGCTCTTTGACTCGCTGACACGCGTCCCGTATGGACAAGCTCCAGTCCCTCGTTTAATGCGCTCGTCCCGAATGCAAATACGTGCGGGAAATGGCTACATTATCGTGCTTGATGGTGGTTTCGCTGCACTAGCGCTTGCATCAATCACGCTTCGCTCTCGATGCCGCCAGCACGTGACGACGCTGGGAATGACCCGCTCGAACGACTATCAACGTCGCTGTTGTTGCTGACGTGAGACAGACAGATGTCGTCCACACCGACGTCGCCAGTTGCGGCTGTACGTGGCGTGGGCAAAGCGCGGCGACCAAGCGACGGACCGAGCGGCAATGCGCGCAGTCATGGACAAGCGTCACCACGCGTGCGCATGGCGCTCAAAGACGAGGAGACACGGCCAGCAGCGGCACAGAGCACTAGCACAACAGCAAAAGCAGGAGCAGTGGCGGCGACATCATCTTCGCCTCCAAGCGTCGCTGCAGCAGACCCAGCATCGCAGCAAGCGAAAGAAGACGACGACGTTGGTGCCAAGACGTTCCTCACTGCGCTCGTTGCAGCAAAGCACACAGCGCACACTGGCGCAAAACATAGTAAAGGCGACCCAGAGAGCGACGTGCTCCGACCACCGTCGCCGCTCGAGCCCATGAGCGAAGAGAACTACGGCAGTGGCGGTGAGCCGTGTGCAAAGAACTACATGGGCAGCGAGGCAATGCAGAAGTTCTGGAGCATGTTCCATCGCCACGACGCTGTCAGCAACAACACGCCGACGTCGCTGCGCGAGTCGTCGTCTGGCTCGAAGGAGCTGCTGCCACTGACGCCACGTCCAAAGTCCGCATGCTCGACATACTTGTCTGTTGTGCGCAAGCTCCAGCTGTCGCCTGAACCACTCGGGATCGTGCGACACCGCGTACTTGAGAAAGGTGCGTCGTCATTTGCATCGTCGACTGCGTCTGCGAGCTCAGCGTGCTCGAGCGGAAGCACAGCACAGGAGATCAACTTGAACAGCTACCGCATGGGCGACGCATACGCCGCAGCGTTCAGTGAAGGCTTTGCGCTCGTACCTGGTGTCGAATCGCTCAACTTGGCGCACAACCGCATCAGCGACGACGTCGCAGCACAGATCATCACTCGCGCTGCAAGTGCACGGCCGCCATCACTGCAGCAGCTCAACCTCGCACACAACACGCTCTCGAGGGTGTCGTCCAAGGCGCTGTCAGGGCTCTTGCGTCAGTCCAAGTGCCTCACGTCGTTCAATCTCGCACACACGCAGCTCAAGGACCGCGAGATCCACACACTGTGCGAAGCGCTCCAGAAGAATCAGACGCTCTTGCGCCTTCATCTGTCCGAGAACTGCTTTGGTGTCCAGGGCATGGTCTCGATCGCCAAGTTCCTCGAAGAGAACGCCAAGATCGAAGAGGTCTACCTCGCATGGAACAAGATCCGCAGCCTCGGCGCACTCAAGATCGTCGAAGCGCTCAAGTTCCACGGCTCGCTCCGCGTCGTCGACCTGTCCTGGAACGCGCTCGACTCGAACGAGCTCCTCAAGCCGCGCGCAGTCGTCACAGCACTCGCAGACGCGCTTGCGAACAACAAAGTGCTCGCGCACCTCGACATCTCGAGCAATCACCTCGACTTGGACGACTGTGCGCTCCTGGGCAAGCAGCTCGAGAGCAACCACACGCTCATTGGACTCCACATGAGCGGCAACTGCGGTGTCGTCGACTCGCGCGGGTTCCTCATCCCAAAGCAAACGGATTCGGAGCTCATTGACCAGCACAAGATGTACTCGATCGCGGTCTTTGAGGAGTCTCATAGCGAGAGCGGCAGCGGATCGTTCCCAACCCACCTTGCGCCACTCGTCGACAAGTTCTGCTGGTACTGCGGTCAGTGGTCCGAGTACCGCTTTGCATGGCAGCCCACGCGCGCGAGCGGTCCGTTTGCGGGATCCGATTGCTATGACGTCACGCCGAGCATGGGCGTGCGACTGCACTTGAGCCACGACGACTGGCGCGGCATCACAATGGAGAAGCGTGAAGACGGATCGTTCAGCGCCTACACGATCCTCCCACCTGGCAAGACCGAGTACTTCTTCACAGTCTACGCCAAGCACGACGAGAGCCTCGTGAGCCACCACTACATCCACGAGAAGCGCCACTCGCGTCTCGTGCACCACCTCGCGTCCCACAGCGACCGCGCACGCGTGTTTGGGAGTCTCAAGTTTGTCAACATTGTGCGCACGGCGCGGCGCGAAGGACGCGATCCGTGCAACTCGCTCGCGCCGCGCTCGACTGGCAAAGGCAGCGAGCGCGCGACGCGATGGGACATCAACAAGAGCGTCTTTGCGCGGCGCAAGCGCGAGTCAGTCTGCCGCAACTTTGTCGACACCGACGCGTTTGTGGCCAAAGCCTGTGCAGCGGACTGGCGCCAGTGCAAAGTCGATCGGTTCGTGAAAGACCCGGTGCGGCGCAAAGAGGTCGAAGCGTGCGTCACGCGGCACTTTCGTGCCACGAGCAATGCGTACCGGCGGTACTGCGGCCACAACGTGCTCACGAGTCTCGCAGGTGTCGCGGGGTGCTCGTCGAGCGCAGCGCACCAGCTCCAGAACGACGTCGTGTCCGTGCCCTGGAGCGGCTACATTGAGTTCCTCACCGAGTGCCGCATCCTCGACGAGAGCTCGGACTGCTGCAAGTACGCCGACCTCGAGAACGTCTTTGTCGCCGCGAACCTCGAGCTCACGCAGGAAGCAAAGGAGAAGGACAATCCGGACCGGAATCTCACGCGCTTTGAGTTCCTCGAGTGCGTCATTCGCATTGCGATCAACAAGTACCACCGCAGTACGTCCAAGTTGTTGCCTCTTGGCTGTATGCCTTGACTTGTCGTGCCACTCAGGACAGGGCATGCCACTCACTCTGTCTCACTTGCTTGCTCGCTTGTGTGCTTCTCCTGCAGCCAATGTGTGCGACTCACCGGCGAAAGCAGTCGAGAAGCTCATCCTCGAGCACATCCAGCCCGTATGTCGCGAAGACCCGAACGAGTTCCGCTCCAAGTACCTCTACACCGAAGAAGAGCGACATCTTCTCCGAGCACATCGTGATGGTACGTCTCGTATCGTGTGCGCACACTACTGTGCGGGCTGTCTGTTGCCGATTGCGTAGCATCTCACGTCCACTCAACCATTCACTCATGGTCCATGCGCGTGTGTACAGCTCCAGGACATCTACAACTCGAACATGGGGCGCTACTGCAAGCCAGGCGAGAAGAAGGGCATGCAGCTCGCCGAGTTTCTCCAGATCATGTACGCCAGTCACGCTCTCTCTCTGGCTGCCAAGACACCCTGAGGCTGTGAGGCTATGGCATCGACTCCCTCTAATAGCGTGTGTGTCCTGGACGTGGTCGGTGCCTTTGCCGCTGGTGTCGCCATCAACAGGGAGAAGTACCAGGTCTACAACGAACAGTTCCGCGTGCGAGACGCGAAAGATCCGTACTTGGCGTGCAAGCTTGTCGTGCTCGATGAAATGGCGACGGCGGGGCACAAGAAACTCTACATGACCGACTTCATGGAGCTCCTCGTGCGCGTGAGTGCGCTGCGGTACCCGCTCAAGACAGCGACCGCGCCATTGACGGCCGTGGACGTTGCCAAGAGCCTGCAGAAGCTCTTTCTCAACCACTTCTACAAGCACGAAGAGATCCTCGACCAGTTCCGGGACACAGTGGACCAAGCGGTCATGCAAGAGCGCGTCGAGGCGTTCGCGAGTGCGATCAACGCGCAGAAGAAGAAGAAGACAACAGGTGACAATGGTTCAGTGCGCAAGCGTGGCGGCAGCGGCAGTGGACGTGTAGCGAGTTTCCGGCGACAGTCACTGGACGAAGCAGATGAAGAGGACGACGATGATAACGACGATGATGATGACAATGAGGAGGACACAGATGCGCTGTCTGCAGACGAGAAGCGAGATGAACCAGAGGTAGCAGCACCAACAACAGAAGCAGATGCAGCGACTGAGCAGGAGCAAGCGCTGCAAAGCAATCCTAGTGCGTTGACTGAAGAAGTGCCAGCTAGCGACGTCAGCGACGGAGCAATCGCTCTCGACGCACCAACAGCACAAGCAAGCGCTGATGGCGTCCAAGACGAAGCGGCGACCGGATTGCCAGCAGGTTGAAGCGACGAGTCTCAATAGTCAGACGAGTGAACCAAACAACACTCGATCTCGAGACCCATGAAGGTGCATCCTCACTGCTCTCTCTCTCTCTCTCGCAAGCCACACGTCGACGCTTGTCGTAGTGCGCATGGTGCGCAAGATCATTCATTCAAGAGCAAGTGTGAGAGCGTCTGTGGTCCTAGTCCACTACTCGCATCAGCAGCGAGCAGTCAATCCGTTGCCTACACAGACACTCGACAAGTCGACTAGCTCTGTATCGAGAGGTGCCTCTGTCTGCGTCGTCACACTCGCTCACTTGCCGCTCATCAAGCAGGAGCGTTGGCTGCTGCTCGCATCCTAGCGATACCGGTCGCGGAAGAGGTTGTGGCGCTGCTTGGCACCGTGGCCGGCCGAGTACTCCATGTACTGCGCGCCGTCTGCGCCCGAGAGCGCACCGAGCGAGCTCGTCTTCTTCTTCTTCCGCCCACCGAGCTCAAGGCGCGAGAGGTCTTCGTCGTCGCGAATCGCAGCGTTCTCGTCTTTCGCGGCGCTCTCGACGTCGGCGCTCAGGACTTCGTTTAGGAGCTGTCGCTGCGCGTCTTTCTTCGTGAAGACGCCTTGGAACGCGTCCTTGTCATAGAGCTCCGTCACGACTTTGAACGTGTAGCCCTGGTCCACGAGGTACTGCTGCCGCTTGTTCGAGTAGAACATCTCGTGCGTGTCGGTCGAGATGAGCGTGTAGAAGAACGCGTTGAAGCCACCGGTGGCGTTCGCTTTCGGACGGAGGATGCGGCCGAGACGCTGCGCCTCTTGCCGGCGCGACCCAAAGTGCGACGACACTTGGATGATCACGTTCGCCTCCGGCAAGTCGATCGACGTGTCGCCGACTTTCGAGATGCAGATGACGTTCACGAGCGGCGAGCTCCGGAAGCTCTGGAGCAAGCGCATGCGCTCGCGTTCGCCCGTGCCGCCGTAGATGTAGCCTTTGTTGAGCTTCGTCGCGTACAAGCGCAAGGCAAAGACGTCGTCGGAGAAGAGCAAGATCTTGTCGCCGCGCTTCTCGTGGTACTGGATCAGGAACTCGGCCGCTGTGAACTTGTTCGGGTTCGCTACGTACAGCAGCGCGCGCTTACGAGCGCTCTTGGTCTCGCGCAAGTACTCGCGGTAGAACTCGCCGGCCATGGGGCACCACACTTCGACACACGAGACGTTTGCGAGGAAGCCGCTCTGCGTGAGGTCCATCCAGTTCGCTTCGTAGAGCTTCGGGCCAATGAGGAAGTTGAGGTCGCCAATGAGGTCGTCTTCGCGCACGAGCGTCGCGGTCAAGCCGAGTTTGCAGTGGCACGCGATTGAGCCAATGACTTTGCGGAACATCTTGGCCGGCACGACGTGGACTTCGTCGAGCAAGATGCAGCCCCACTCGCGGCTCTGGATCAGCTGCATCACTTCTTCCGACGCCTTTGCGCGCTTGCCGCCGAACGCGACCATTGTGTACGTCGTGACGATCACGCCGGACGTTGGGTCAATGAAGTCCTTTGCGACGGACGTGAACCGCGCGATCTTCTTCTCCGGGATGTTCGTCCACATCTTGAACTGCGCAGTCCACTGCTCGACCGACACCGCTGACGTACAGAGACACAGACACGACTTCTTGATCGTCGACGCTGCGGTGACGCCAGTGAGCGTCTTGCCCGCGCCACATGGGAGGACAATGATGCCCGATCGCGCACGGCCGTTGCCAAACATCTTGCTCAACGACTTCTCCTGGTACTCGCGAATGCGCGTCGTGGGCTTGAGGTCCATCTCAATGTCTGGGATCGTCTTGTCATTCCGAAAGTCGTACTCTTCCATGAGCGGATAGTCCATGTCCAAGCACGCGCGCTTGACGTGCTCGACCATGTTCTTCCGGATCTTGAACGACACGGTCCGCACAGTCTTTTGCGCCGTACTAGAGCCACTCGCGCTCTGGACGCTCTCGTCGCTCACATCGTAGTCCTCGTTCAAGAGCTTTTGGTACTGGAGGTTCGCTTGGTCTTCGGCCGAGACGTCCTTTTGAATGAACTCCATGTCGTCTGCGCGCGTGGCGCCGGGTGCAGCTGGCGCTGCGCCAGTCGCAGCGCTGTCGCCGTCGCCAGTGGTGGTCGTCGTCGTCTCTTTGACACGCGCAGCGCGGATCTGGTCGTGCTCGAGGAGCTTCCGGAGCACGTCTGGGTACAGACTCTCGACGTAGAACTCGTTGTGATGGAGCACGAGCTTCGCTTTGCCGTAGCTCAGCGTGCAGTCGCGGACAAAGCTCACGATCACGTCTGGAAGGTGGTTCTTTGACAAGCGCTCGAGGACTTTGAGGATGCTCTCAGTCTCGATCGAGACCGACACGGCTGCGTAGAGCGAGTACGGCGTGAGCTTGTACTCGTGGAGGAACTCGGGGCGCGACACAGGCTCGGCAATGGCGACGAGGAAGTCGTAGGCTTGCTTGTAGATCGGTGAGAACGCTTCGAGGAAGATCCGGCCGTTCGGACAGACCCACACTGGCCGCGCTTCGTGGTCTTTCTTCATCTGAAGCGTCGAAAAGTCAAAGTACCCTGGCGTGTCGTTACTGTCGCCACCACCGACGCCGCCGGTCGACTTGGACGACGCCGTCTGCGCGCTGTCGTTGAGCTTCTGGAGACGGTTCTGGATGCGGCGCGAGAGGTTGCTCGACGCGCCGACGCTGTCGAGCGAGTTGATCGCACCGCTGTCGGCTGCGTCGTCCTGCTCCATGTACTCGAGGAGATCTTCGCCGATCGAGCCGCCGTAGTCCTCTGCGAGGAGCTTGCGCTTTTGCTTCTTTTGCACTGCCTTTGAGCTCATTGTACGCAGGTAGTGAGTGCAAGGTGAGGGTGTGTGTGCGTAAAGAGCGTATGCAGCCGAGTGCGTCTGCGTCGAGCGTGCTTGTGCGTGTAGAGAGAGCTCGTGCGTGCGAGCGATCAGCAAGACAGGAGCTCGTTCTCGACCTTGTGCGCTGTTCACTCGGCGTTGGTAGGATTCGGAAGTAAACGAACGATTTGGTTTCACTATTGCATACGTTTGACTTGAAAGTGGTATTGGTGCGTAGATAGATGAGAACACAGTACCTCACAAGTCCGTTTATTTACGCGTAAAAATATAGTCAAAATCATCGTGATTTAATAAAATCGTGATTATTGTTGTCGCGGTTTCATGATTTGCGATCGTGTCTGCGACGAGGCGAAACCGATCGTACAATCATCGTGATTCTCGCACTCTTGTCAAGCCTAGTGCCATTCATCGATTCGCCGCTCGACAACCAAGCAGCTCACGCCAAGCAACTGTACGATCATGCACATCGCGAGTTGCGTCTTCGCGGTCGTCGCCTGGACTGCGTGCATGCTGCCGCGCGCCGATGCACAGAACTTCCGCGTCTTTGGTCTCAACTACAACGCGCGGAGCGGTCCGGACTGGGCGCCTGCCGCCGACAAGTGCAAGAGCCTCGACAACGTGAAGCGAGACCTCGCGACGATCGCAAAAGTGACCGACATCGTGCGGCTCTACAGTCTCGTGGACTGCAACCAGGGCGAGCTCGTGATCCCAGCAGCCCTTGCTGCTGGACTCAAGGTCTCGGTCGGACTCTGGGTGAGCGACGACCCGGCAGTGTTTCGTGCCGAGAAAGCCAAGCTCGAGGAGCTCATCAAGCCCGAGCGCGGACTCTTCAGCACCGACAAGGTCTTTGACATCCACGTCGGCAGCGAAGCGATCTATCGCAGAGGTCACAGCCGCGACTAACATCCAGTACTTGCGCGAGGTCAAGAAGAGCTGCAGCGCACACAGCAACAGCGCGAGCATCCCAATGACGATCGCCGAGATCGGAGACGTCTATCTCGCGCACCCTGAGCTCGTTGATGCAGTACGTCCAGTGTAGTACCATATAGTCATCAGAGACTATCTTGAACGTCCACCGACCGCGAACTAACCACACTTGCTCCTCGAACAGGTCGACGTGGTGTCTGCAAACGGCTTTCCGTTCTGGGAGAAGTGGCCAATCGAGACTGCAGCAGCACACTTTCTCGAGCGCATGACGCCGCTCTTCACGTACGCAGCGAGCAAGAACAAGGAGGTGTTCATCAGCGAGACGGGCTGGGCGTCTGGCGGGGTGAGCGCGAAAGCCTCCGCGGCGAGTTCAGCGAACGCAAAGGCGCGTCTGTGTGTGTGCAAACCGAGGACACTAGCTAGCTAACTCTCTCGAACACTATCAATCTCTAGCCTCGACCGAGTCGCTTGCTACACTGCTAGACTTACTAACACACTCGTGTGAATGTGCGCGACTGCAGACGTACTTTCGCGACTTCATGGCGATGGCCAAGAAGTTTGGCTGGAAGTACTTTTACTTCGCAGCGTTCGACGAGGCGTGGAAGATCGCTGGTCCCGAGGCCGAGAAGGCCACGGTCGAGGCGCACTAGCTTGTTCAAAGCCGACCGCACGCTCAAAGACGCGTTTCAGAATG
The DNA here is from genome assembly GCA_023333735.1 of Globisporangium takayamanum. NCBI lineage: Eukaryota > Oomycota > Peronosporomycetes > Pythiales > Pythiaceae > Globisporangium > Globisporangium takayamanum. The sequence continues at coordinate 18,018 of JAASFL010000015.1, forward strand.
GCATGGAGAGCGCAGTTGCTGACACCGCTGCGCCAGTAGCAGGGACCAACAGCACAAACGTCGCGACATCGACATCGACACCGACTGGGACGCTGCCATCGAATGCCAACGCTGGCACGAATGGTAACAATGGTACACCAGGTGGCGCAGCGAGTGCTGGTGCAACGACGGCGACAAGCACGATGAGCAACGCTTCGAGTGGCAAAGACAAGTGCCTGTCGTGAATCGGCGAGTCGGTGGGGACCACCGTGTCGTCGTCGTCGTGTACTTCCTTGCATCCAGCTTATTTGTGCTCTCTCCAATCAGCATCTGAATTGACCGCCAACGTAGTCTACGACAAAGGCAACTTGCACACCTGAACAACGAACTGCTTCAGGCTTTGAGGTTTGTCGTCTGCATCGAGCGCGCGATGCCGTTCATGAGCACACGTCGCTCACATCTGTAGTGCGTTGCTGACGAATTTCCAACTGCTGCGCTCGCTTTCTCGTAGTGCCGTCGCCGTCGCCATGCACACACAAGCTGTGCGAGAAAATCCGAATCAGTGCATCATGATAGCGCGAGGTCGCGCGACGCGAATGCCAGTCAAAGCGCATTGAGCACTCCAATGCTCGACGACGCTGACGACGATCCGAGAGTCGCACCGAAAGGCAAGTAACGCGTGACTTCGCGTGAGAAATGGATGCTGACTTGAAAGGACCCTCTGATCCATAATTCCTGTCCATAAAACAGCAAAAATGTGCTAAATCCAACCAAATTAGACGAAATGCCTCAGATTAACGTAATTCATTCAGGAAGATGTCGCGCGCACTGACTCGCTTTTACCGACTCGTTGCTGTTCCCGCGCGCGTTGATGATGTGCGCTGTAGCAATCCTCGGCAATCCCTTGTCTTGTGTGTCCTACCTGCTCGGTTGCCCTACAGGTCCTGCCAGCGATGCTAGCGCTCGCACAAGACTTGCGCTCAGTTCTCAACGTTCGATCTGCTCAGAACCCGCCCAACCGCGTGACTGAGCGATACCTCACTCCACCCTTTGGCTCGACGAACAGTCTTCTTCACACGCAATGGTCCGTGTATTCTCGCTCCTCGCGACGCTCGCTGTCCTCTCAGCTCAAGATGTCTTGGCCACTGTCACCACGACGGCGACTGCGGTTGCAACGTCGGGCATCAAGCTCTACGGCATCAACTACAACATCCGCGCTGACGCTGACTGGGAGCCTGAAGAGACCAAGTGCAAGAGCGCCGATGTCATTGCTCAGGAGCTCGCGAAGCTCAAGGAGGTCACGGACACGATCCGTCTCTACAGCCTCACGGACTGCGACCAAGCCGTGAAGGTCTTGCCAGCAGCTGCAGCAGCGGGGCTCAAGGTCACGCTCGGTCTCTGGGTCGGCGCCGAGCCAGCGACGTTTGCGGCCGAGAAGCTCAAGCTCGAGCAGCTCCTGGCGCAGGACGGACTCGTGACGGCGAAGAACACGCCTGCGATCTACGTCGGCAGCGAAGCGATGTACCGTGGCGAAGTGAACGTGACGACTGCAATCGCAAACGCGAAGGAGATCAAGTCGCTCTGCGCGGCCAAGACGCTGAACGTCCCAGTCACGATCGCGGACACGACTGAAATCTACCTCAAGTACCCTGCGCTCATTGACGCCGTGGACTTTGCGTCGCCGAACGTGTTCCCGTTCTGGGACAAGATCACGGCCGAGAAGGGACCGGCGCAGCTCTACTCGAAGCTCGAGCGCCTCACGAAGATCGCCAAGGGCAAGGACATTGTGATCGGTGAGACCGGGTGGCCAACCGACGGCGTCGAGCCCAAGGGGAGCAAGGCGTCGATGGCGAACGCGGCGACGTACTTCCAGGGCTTCTGCAAGCTCGCGCAGCAGCACAACCTCAAATACTACTACTTTGCCGGTTTTGACGAGAGCTGGAAGCTCAAGAGTGCGTCCGTGAACAGCACGATCGAGGCGTACTTTGGCATCTTTGACAAGGACGGTGTGATCAAGGACGCGTACAAGGCGCTCAAGCCTGCTGCAACGGTCATGCCGACGGTGACGCCGACTGTGGCGCCGACTACCAAGCCGACGGTGGCACCGACCACTGCCAAGCCAACTGCAGTGCCTTCGGCGTCGTCAGACTCATCTGCGGCTGAAGACGTCGACGCAGGCGACGACTTGCCGACCAAGACGACGACGAAGCCAGTTGCCACCAGCGCACCGTCGGCTGCCGGCAAGGAGACTGTCCCGGGTGCACCGACGCCAGTGGCGACTCCGAGCGGCGCTGTAAAGACTTCGGCTCCGATCAGCGGTGTCGCGACGCCACCGCCAACTGCTGCGGCTGGCAGCTCGTCCTTGCCATCGATTGTTGTGATCCCAACGAAGGGCGATGTGTACGTGCCTGGCGCTGTGACTGGCGCTGACAACTCGGTGGCGATCGATAGCAAGAAGCCGAGCGCTGGTGCAGTGACGCCAGCTGCGACACCAGTTGCGACGAAGACGACGGCAGCGGTGATCGGATCGAATGGCGCGACTGGCACTGCGTCGACGAAGAAGCCGAAGCGCACGGACTGCGATATGTAAGTGAGTAAGCAGGCAGTGTAAAGGAGGAGACGTGTTGTTCCGAGCGCACTCTGGTGCTGGCTGTGCCTTGAATGAAGAGACACACACACACGTGCGCGCGTGTCGTGCTGTGAGTGAACGAGTGTATGAACGAGTACGATCAAGCGTTGATGGACGCTTGCTGTGTCTGCATCTCTGTCGTTGCAATCCAGTCGCGCACAGACACACGCTGTGCTGTTGCTCGTGCTGGAGAGAGCCGCTCGTACGCAAGAAGCAGCACATACACACAGATAGAAGTCTGTGTGGCGCTGCCGCTTCGAGCTCCTACTCGTGCGAACCGCCGCGCACGCGAGGCAGCATGGTGGTGGATATTGGCGCACGCAGCGATCGCGACGGCACTCGATCTGTGTGGCTCATCGTTTTCGCGTGTCAAACTGGCGCTGACTCTGATCTGACTCGAATCGGTTGCAGCAGGGTATGCGGTTGTACAGACGCGCTTCCGAGCCATTTGCTATATGCGCGCAAACACTTAGCGCATCAGTTCACGCAGGTTCAGGGACAGCCGATCGATGCGACAACGACCACCTGGATCTGCCGAACGCGATCTTTGCGTGGTCGCCATTGCACCAGACCTCTTCGCTTTGCGCGTCCTCGACTCGCATGAGCTGAGGCAGCAGCAACAACCACGACAGTGATCGCCAGTGCAGTGCGTTCACGAGCCTCTGCATGTCGAGCTCATTTCTGAAGGTGCCTCGATCCCCTCACTCTTCACCAGCAGCAGCAGGAGCCTCTCACAGCAACACGTCTCAAACATGGTGCGCCTCTCGATCGCCTGCGCTGCTCTCGCAGCTACTCTCGCCGTCGCAGCGCACGAGTCCGGCGTCGCGGCGCAAGACTTCAAGCTCCACGGCATCAACTACAACGTCCGCGCTGGCGCCGACTGGGAACCCGAGGCGACCAAGTGCAAGAGCGCCGCGACGATCGCGCAAGAGCTCGCGACGCTCAAGCGCGTGACCGACATCGTGCGCATCTACAGCCTCACGGACTGCAACCAAGGTGCAACTGTGCTGCCAGCCGCCGTCAAGGCTGGGCTCAAGGTCTCACTCGGACTCTGGGTCGGACCTGAGCCGGCGACGTTCGCCGCTGAGAAAGCCAAGTTCCAGGAGCTCCTCGCCCAGGACGGTCTCGTGAACAGCAAGGACGTCGTTGGTATCCACGTCGGCAGCGAAGCCGTCTACCGCGGCGACGTCACGACCGACGTCGCGATCGCCAACTTCAACGCGATCAAGCAGCTCTGCAAAGCCAAGAACCTCGACATCCCGGTCACGATCGCCGACATTGGCGACGTGTACCTCGAGCACCCGGAGCTCGTGGACGCAGTCGACGTCGTGTCGGCGAACGCGTTCCCGTTCTGGGAGAAGATCGACGCAGACAAAGCAGCGGCGTATCTCTACACGCGTCTCACGCCACTCATTGAGCAAGCGGCGGCGCAGAAGAAGGAGGTCGTGATCGGCGAGACGGGCTGGGCGACTGCCGGCGTGCACGCGAACGCAAGCGACGCGACGCCAGCGAACGCCGCGACGTACTTCCGCGATTTCTACACCATTGCGCAGCAGCACAAGCTCAAGTACTACTACTTTGCTGGCTTTGACGAGCAGTGGAAGATCGCAACGGCGACGGCGAACAGCACGGTCGAAGCGTACTTTGGGCTCTTCACGCAAGCTGGTGAGCTCAAGTCCGAGTACAAGACGCTGTCATTCAGCAGCGGCAACAAGACGTCGTCAGGGTCAGCGGCTGGGAGTGTCGACATTCCGACTGCTGGCACGATCCACGCCGGCTCGCTCAACACGATCTCGATGGATGCGAGCAAGGGCGACAGCGGCGCAGGCAAGGACGCCGGCAAGGGCAACAGTGCTTCGGGTGGCAAAGATGCTGGCAAGGGCTCTGGTGCGACGAACAACAACAACAGCAACAACGCTGGTGCAAAGCAGAGTGTTGTCGTGCCAGACAACAACAAGGGCAAGGGCGGCTCGGCGTCGACTGCCAGTCCTGCGGCTGGTGGCAGCGCTGCAACCGGCAAGGGATCGTCGACGACCCCAGCGAAGCAGAGCAGCAACAAGCGAAAGGACTGCAACGCGTAGACTTGTGTAGTGTCGTGTCGTGTTTAAGCGCATAGGCAAGAAGAGTGTCTTCGATCCTATGCATCTCTACGTGTGTGCTCGTATCACTTGCAATGTCTTCACCCTCGCATGAACCAAGAGCGCTGGAGGTCCAAGCCAAGTGACCTCAGAGTCGAGTTGGACGATTTGAGTGGTCATGAATCTCAACTCTTAATACTAAACACAAGTTTAAGTCGGGAAAAAAGAGGCAATTGAGCGCGAGCCATTCCCTCGCCTTTGTTCTTCGACTTCTTCTCACGCGCGCATTGAATCAGACGCTCGCGGTCGCGGCATCAGAGGATTCAGACGGCCATGACTGACAACAGCAACAGCAACAGCGCGCAGGCGACGACGACGTCGGCTGCAGCGAGTGCAGCGGCGACGGCGTTCCACGCGCTCCATACGTCGCCACACCAAGTGCCAGGTGCAGCAACGACGACGACGACTGCATCGGCCGATGGCGTGCGCGGACCGTACCGCGGCAAGTGCCTCTACAAGACCGGCAAGTGCCCGAACGAGCGTGCGCTCAAGACCTCGGGCGCTGCGCACAACCTGTGCGACGAGCACCGCCGGCGCCAGAACGAGCACCAGCGCAAGCTCGACTCGAAGAACCGCTTCTCGCGCAAGGACAAGCGAGGCAGCAGCAGTGCGAGCGCCGATGCTGCACTGTCACAAGCGGACACCGCGAGAGGCTACGAGCGCACAAGTGTCAAGCACGCAGCGACTGACCCCGCTGCGGCCGCGGAAGCAGCAGCAGTCGCAGCAAAGGGCATTGCGTCGGACACGCTCGCGCACCTCGCAGCAACCAATGGCTCGCTCCATGCACTCGCGCCACCGTATGCTGCTCCTGCCTCGACTGCCGCCGCTGCGCCGCCGTCGCAGCTCCCAATGACCAGCAGTGACGCCTCGACAAAGGTGTACGCTTCTAATGGCGCGCAACCGCCGCAGATGACGTCGTATCCGTACATGGTCCAGGACTTTGACGGCATCATGGTGCCGCTGCCGTCGTGCTTTGAGGGCCACGAGCGCGTCGAAGTGCGCACGCGCGTGTACCAGAAGGTCCTCGACTACATCTCAGAGGAGTGCATTCGCCTGTACCGCGGCAAAGCGATGAGTGACGGCGGCTATGGCGCAGCACCACCTGCTGCTCCGACGACCTCGCATCTGCAACTGCCGCGTGCGAACGGTGGAGCGGCGATGGATAGCGGCAGTGCTGCTGCTGCGCCAACAGGCGTGTACTTTGCGCCGCACCAGATCGTCCAGCAGCAGCACCAGCACCACGTGATGCCCTCCGAGCGAGGCGAGAAGCGAGGTGCAGACATAGACACGTCGTTGGACGGCGATGGCGCTGTTGAGCGAGAGCAGCGCACTCTGAAGAAGCCGCAGCGCGCAACTGCGCGCACGGCACGCGACCGCCCAGCAAAGCATCCGCGCACCGACATGTAGCTGCAACGTGCACACGATCGCAGGTGTAGCATCGTCGCGATCTCCATTGCGTAGCTGTACGCTGTCCAGTCGCCCTTGTGAGACCCACACAGTAGTGATGATAGCGGAGCTCTTCGTGAGCAGCTCTGATGAGTCAGTGCGTGTCTGACTAGAAAGTGTAGGTTGCTCATGTCGCATGCGTGTCAAAATCTCGAGGCGTCATTGCCATTTGCCCCTTGTGTCTCTCGTTCTCTTCCTATCGATACACAGCAACGCTACTACTCACACGACTACGAGCCTCTGACAAGCACGCGCACGTGCTCGCTCGTCTACGGCTCATAAAAATACGGGCTGCTGCCGCCACTAGATCTCGACTTCGCGGTCCGGGACGGAGGTTCCACTGCCACCGCCGACTTTGTTCCGCGCAAACTCGCTGCTCATGTCGTCGTCTTCGCTGAAGCTGTACTTCTCGTCGTTGTACGACATCTCGCTGTAGCACTCGCTCGCGCCGCGATTGCGCATGTGCTCGTCGTACTCCGAGTCAGTGATCGAGAGACCGCCGTCGTGGCGCGCAAGTGCGCCGATGCCAATGCCTTGCGACGACTCGAGCGAGAACTTGTGGAGACTCATGGTGTCGCTGTCGAGGTCGCTCATTTCGCTCAGCACGTCGCTCATGCCGTCGTCGTCGTGGTCGTAGTTCATCTCTTGCTTCATGCGCAAGTACTCGTCAAAGACGTTCGCGCTCGTTGTACACCGGATCGAGATGTCCTGCGTCACGAGGTCGTTCACCGACGTGAAGCCGTTGTTTGTCTTCGCAGCTCCCGCTGTCTTCAGGCTCTTCCCAGTGTGGCGACCGCCGCCGCCACCGAGTACAACTGGCGTCAACGGTGCGTCGCCAAGCATGCCGTCGACACTCAGCGCTTCGTCTGTAGCAGAGGAAGGTACGGCAGACATGTACGTCGTGTCACTATCGCGACTCGTGTCCTCGAGCATCACAGGGTCCGAGAGCTTACGTGGCTGGTAGCTGCCGTACGCGCCGCCGCCGGCTTTGCTCGTGTCCATGTGGTTGTACGCATTGCCGCCGCCGCCAAACGCTTCGTCATGCTTGGTCTTCACGCGCTTGCTCGAGCCGCGCGCCATGTGCCGCGCCACGGTGTTGCGCCGCGCTTGCTGCCGCTTCCGTCGCTTGCAGAGCGCGAGCACGATGATCAAGAGCACGAGCACGCCGACGCCAATGCCGCCAAGCAGCACGAGCTTCGACGTGCTGCTGCTCGTAGCTGCTGGCTGGACAGTCGATGTGCCGTTTGAGCTTGCCGAACTGTTGCCGCTGGCTGTGACGTTCGAAGGCTTGACGGTCGTCGCATTGGCCGAGTTCGCAGTCGCTGACGTCGTCCACTTGGTCCAGTTCGCTGCCGTCGCTAGTACGAGCGTAAGGGTCCATACAGATAGAGCGGTGGTGAGGAGACTGAGTCGTCCAAAGCCCAAGAGCCAGTCAGTCAGCTCAACACGCACGAAGAGCTCCTACTACGTACAGCAGTCGACGTAGTCCGCCGCCGCGTACGGACACTGCGTCGTCGTGCGCGCTTCGAGGTCGTACGGATAGCAGTTGAACTTGTCAGCGTTTGGGAAGATGCACGGTGGACACTTTTCGAGAGTCACGTCGCACGTCGTCGTTGTGCCGCTGACGAGGCACGTCTTCACTTGTGCGCACGTTGTGAGTGGCACTGCGGCGCGCACGAGGAGGTTTGGTCGCGCTAGTACTGGCAGTGGCAATGACGTGTGTGAGGCGTTGCTACTACTGCAGACATACAGAGGAGATACATACAGGAGACGCACCGCATATGACGGCGATGGCGATCCGCGCGAGCGCGGCGCGGGGACGAGGAGGAGGTAGCGCCATGTTGCGCGCTCGACTGCTGCTGCTGCTGTGTCGCTGCTGCGGTCGAGGGCGGAACGTGTTCGCTTGAGCTGTGTGCTCTTGCTGCTGCTGCAGGCTGCCCGCGCTGCTGCTGCTGCTGCTGCTGTGCGACCAGAGAGCATGCGGCATCGCAGTCTGTCACCACACTGTCACTCCGTCTCGAGGAGGAGGAAGAGGAGCGCTGCCGCCGGATGGTGTGTGCGCTGGCCGCTCTATGTGGACCGATTGACTGAAACAAAGTATGCGCGCGCAATTGCACGACGCTCGGGTTCGAAACTTGGTTTTCGTGCTGGCCAATTTGCAACAAGCGTGGACGAGCGAGCTGCTGAAAAGCGAGAGCAAGCGAGAGCTGGTTGCTGCGCGCTGAGTGCGCGCTCGCCATGCGCATACCTATGGCATGCACTCGCCTGTGCATACACCGAGCGTCTTGGGCCAATGCACACAGCGAAATCGATGGCGCGCACGCGCATAGCTAGCAGTAAAAGTGCTTGAACTGCCACAAAGCCAGTTCCGCGACTGAAAAGGATCGGACACAGAAGCGTGGTCCACATAAAGCCTCTGTATCTCGACTAGAAATGAAGTGGTGTCGACACTTGTATACAATAGCAAAGTATAGATAGTTTATAAAGGTTCCACTATTCAGAACGTCAATTCGAGAGGACTTGCTTGACAAGCGAGCCAAACGACGTCAATCCATCATGATGCTGCTAAAGGTCTTGTTGTTGAGGACGTGAGTGCCAACAAACGCCACGACAGCGCTGAGTCGTCGTCCGAGACAAGCCAGCCATCCCAGCATTACTACGTCCTGCTCAATTGAGCAGCTCTACGACGCACTTGCATGCCATGCACAATGCATCGTAGACTGACCGAAGACACACATAGAGAGTATGCAACTATTGATGATCATCTAAAATACCGCTCGGTAAGCGTCTCTCGCGACGTCCGACACAACGTGCGCTTGCGACTCGAGTGTACTGCTGCTGCCATCACTGGCGACTGCGCAAGTCGCAGGTTGTTGGCAACACCAGAAGACGTGCAACTCGTACGCTTGGCGCTCGTACATGTGTCTAGCAGCAACAGCACACTGACGCTCCATCCACAGGCAACCAAGTGCTGGCTGTTGTCTTGTGCGAGCCACTGGTACATATGTAACTGCAGCTGTCGACTGCAGCAGACGGACGAACGCACCGACTCGCGCGCTTACTTGGAGTAGATCGGGACGTACTCGACCACGCCCTGCTTGTTCACGATCGTCTTCTTGATGTTGCGCAGCTGCTTCTTGCTCATTGTCTTCATGCGGTGCGTGCGTGAGATCTGCACTCGTTCAAACGGACACGAGCATGCATTGCGTTAGATCACGAGAGCATTGGATAGAGAGTCATGCATACATACACACAAGCACGCAAACGCCATGCACACAAAGACGCACCACTTGGACCGACGCTGACTTGAGCTCGTTCTCCTTTCGCCGCTTCTCCTTCTCTTCGCGCGCCTGGCGCTTCGCGTCGCGCTCGCCCTGCCGTCTTGCCTTGATCTCGCTCTGCAGCGCTTTCATCTCCTTGTGCTTCGCGCGCTTGAGCATCTTCTCTTCCCACGACGAGCTCAGCACCTTGGTGCCTTTGTACCGCACGGTCGAGAACCGCGCTTTCTCCGTCTTCTTCCACGTCCGACCGCTCACGGGCTTGCCCATCGGTGCAGCGCTCGGCGCGACGCTCGTGCCAGGCGCAGGTGCAGCAGTTGTCGTGCTCGTGCTCGTAACACTCATCGTCGAAGTTGTGTCTGGGTCTAGGCAATGAATGCAGGTGCTGTCGTGCTCGTGCTTGAGGTGCTGCTGCGTGTGTCTTCTTGCTGTCGTTTGAGTTGGTTGGAGCCAACCAGTTTGCAAGAGCTCATTATTCCAAGACGCGACTCGTACGATTTCAAGTAACGATGCAATTCGTATCTTACACTGTATGTTTGTATACACTGTGATACTCGAATTGAAACGTCAATTCTCACCAGACAAGTCCAACCCGACACACTTGAACAAAAAGGGCAACAACAGCAGCAACGTGATGCAAGCGAACAGCAGCAGGAGCTGCGAGATCGTGCAGATCGCCGAGGTGCTCGCGAGCCCTGCGCTGCAGAACCGCTCTGTGCGCATCACTGGCAGGTGCAACCACTTGCTTGCTTGCTTGTGTGCATGTTGCTTTTGCATCGCAGCACTTGCAAAGCAAATCTCACAGACAACGCCTCGTGTATGCTCTTCATCCACAGACTCGATCTGTTTGATGCACAGCAAAACATCGCGCGCGCGTCGTTCCAGGACGCTGCGATGACAGTCGAGACGCGCATTCTCGCGACCGACGGACTCGAACTGCGCATTGGCTCCATGTACCAGTTCCTCGGCGAGACTTACGTTGTCCGCACAGTACGTCCTTGTTGTTCGCGTTTGTTCATGTGCTACCACACACAAAAAGGATCGTACTCACGCATCGCACTGATGATCGTGTGCGTGGCTCACTCGATAGACTGGAGCGCCAGAGGTGCGGCTCGTCGCGCGCGTCGCACGCAACGTCGATAGCCTCGACATGGACCTCTTTCTCCAAGCACTCGCACTCCGTCGCCAGTTCCTCGCAAGTCACTGACACATTTCGCAACGAACCGACAAATAAACAAGCAAGCAAACAAACAAACAAGCGTGTGGTTGTATCGACAAGTTGCTACAGCAGATCATCATCGTCGTCATCGTCGTCATCGCCAACATCGTCGCCGTCTTCGACAAAGTCGTCGTAGATCGAGTGTCTCGGTGCGTCGTGCGAGATTGGTGCTGCAGCTGCCTCTGCCTGGCGCTCGCGGTCCAGATCCGCTTTGTCGCTGCTATCGCTGGTGACCGCGACGGTACCAGCGGTCGACGCTGTTGCCTCTGTTGTCTGCTGCGCGAATGCAGCAAGTGCTGGTGCTTGCTCGATGATGGTGGTACTCGCGGCCGCACTCTGGAGCTCTGGTGGGTCGTACGCGTGCAGTGCTTGGCGCCACTTGCGCACCATGCCGTCAAACGCCTTCTTGCTCACGTTCAGTGTCCTGTCGGGCGTCATCGGGTGCACGCCACGGCGGCGCGTGTGGCTGCAGCCCAAGCAATAGACAACATTCGTGAGACTTTGAGTGGCCAGCCCAATCAGAGCTCACACATAACGAGCAACCAGTTGCTGCACGTACCGCGGCACTGCAGCGCAGTAGAGATCGTAGCCGACCGTGTTCTTCCCATAGTCGATCTGCTTCTGACGCTGTGCGAGACGGTGCGGATCGGTCTCTTTTGCATCTGAGAGCAAGCGCACGTTTGATGCAGGTCCACTACTGGTGTTGCTGCTGTTTGTGCGCGACTGACTGCTGTTGCTGTTGCTGCCATTGTTTGTGCGTGGTTGGCCGTTGCTGCTGCTGGTGTCGTTGCTCACTCGCGCATTCACAGGTTCACGTGTGTCACGACGCTCGCTCTCGGTTTTGCGGTCCTGCGTGGCGTCTGTGTGGCGAGGTGGCGGTGCGTAGCGGTCGGTGCGGCGCGCATAGCTGTCGTTGCTACTGTAGCGTCGCTGCGCATCATAGTTGTTGTAGCCTCCATGGTAGCGCTGTCGCTTTGCGTCCGGCGAGCGCCGAGTGTCGTCACGCGCGTCCGAGGCGTGGCGCTTCATGCTTGTGTCGTCGCAATCGAGCTCTTGGTGTTGTTTGTTGGCTCACTTGCTCGACACTTTGACTTCCAGGTAGTTTCAGTTTTGGCGGGAAACCTTTTCATCGAATCAGTTCGCGCCACTTCAGTTATATCACTACTGAACAGCTCCAACATCACAGAACGCCACAGAAACGGCAACAACATCATAACGTCATTGCGATTGACTGCGTCACGATGCCGCTGCTGTCTTACGAAGGTATGCATCGCTACTGCAGCGTAGCAGCGCACGTATGCTAACTCGTATGCTCTGCATCGCTGTCGCAGGCGTCGAGGTCGACATCCCGACGAGCCTCACGGGCATCCAGTTCACGTTCACGAACGGCGCACTCACGATCCAGTGCACCAACTTCACAGGCGACGTCGTGCTCTCCAAGCCTGGTGCGTCCATGTCGTGTGCATGGAGCTGTTCACTGATAGCGATACCTGCTCACTCACGCACGCCGTTGCTGCGGATGGATGTGATGCGTGCTGATCCTTGCAGTAGCAGCAGCAGCGCCACAACCAACAGCGCCACCTGCTCGACCAGCAACAGCGAACGGTGCCACTGCGCCATCAAAGAAGCGCTCGCTCAAGTCGCGCAACATTGTTGAAGACAACAATGATGGTGATGACGATGATGATGATGACTCGGAGAGCAGTGCGTCGTCAAAGCGCGCGCGTCCGAACTTCCTGAACGACGTCGAGCAGTCCATTCTGCTCGCACAGCTCCAGACCGTGTCGCAGAGCAGCAAAGCGAGCACCAAGCGCGAGGACGCTGACTCGATCGTATCGTCCTCTGGTGCGTCGCTCACTGATAAAGAGCCGAGTCGCTCGTCCACTGCGTCGAGCAAAGCCACTGCGCCAGTCCGCGCATCAGCAGCGTCTGCGAAAGCGTCGACGCCGGCAAAGAAGAGCACGGCAACGGTCCAGACGACGCTGTTCTCACCGGATGCAGGCAAGCCGCTCACGGCGCGCAAAGCCACGCCCGAGTCCCAGAAGAAGCGCAGTCGCCCGCCGAAAGCCTCAGCGGCGTCAAGTGGACCAACTGCTGCTCCAACAGCAGCATCGACCAAGTCACCAGGTGCGCTCTATTGATCACATGTGGTGCACGTATGGCAACTCTACGGAACGACTGACTGACTGGCTGACTGAACAACTGGACATGTGCACGTCTAGTGCGTGGCGAGTGGCAGGTCGTGCCGACGCAAGGCAACGCGCCAGTCGAGCGCTGGGGCGACTCCGCGACGAAGATCGCAAACGACCGCGTCGTGGTCTACGGCGGCGCAGACGACGACGAGCAGACGCTCGGCAGTGTCCACGTCTTTGACTTGAACACGCACACGTGGTCCGAGCCGCTCAACTGCACGAGTCTGCCGCGCGCGTGGCACGACGCAGTGTACCTCGCGTCGAAGCACTTGCTCTTGGTCTTTGGCGGCGAGCGCTTCATGGGCGACGACCAGACGGACGTGCTCGCAGACATCATGGTGCTCGACACTGAGTGCTTCCTGTGGTACCCGCCAGCAGTTAGTGGCGTCGCACCAGCTGCACGCAGCGGGCACTCGTGCACAGTCGTCGGCGACGACGTCGTTGTGTTTGGTGGCAGTCGCGGCCGCAATCGCCAGAGCACAGTGCACGTCTTGAACAGCAACACGTGGCACTGGACGCCAGTCAAAGTCGACGGCAAGCCGCCGACTGCGCGGACGTACCACAGCGCCGTGGCAGTTGGCGACTCAGTCGTGTACTTTGGCGGGAACGACGCAAAGAAGAGCTTCAACTCGGTGCACGTGCTGCTGAAGAAGAGCAGCGATGCCTGGTCGTGGTTCCACCCATGTGTTGTCGGAACGCCGCCGCAAGCGCGCACTGGGCACTCGGCGACGCTCATTGACGGCACGAAGATCCTCGTGTTTGGCGGCTGGGACCCGCAGCGCGAGGGCCTGAGCGACGCTGATCCTGCTGCATCTGGTGTCTTTAGCGACGCATTCGTGCTCGACACGGAGACGTGGGAGTGGACGCCCGTGGTGATCAGCAGCAGTGGCGATGCTGCATCACCGCTGCCAGGACGCGTCGGTCACCGCGCAGTGCTCGATGCGCACAACAACGTCGTGGTCTTTGGCGGCCAGAACAGCAGCGACAAGCGCCTGAACGTCGTGCATAGCATCGCATTGCAGCTCGGTGGGGTACAGGAGCAGCCAGAGCCAGAAGCGAGCACGACCGCTCTCCTGCAGTAAACGCGAACAACAGCAACCAGACGATGGACGAATGAAACATCAAATGCATTCAGACGCGTAGTTTGTATTGCAGTTGTAGAATGAGTTTGTTGGTTTTTGATAGGGAACGTATGCTGGAGAATGGCGCAGAACGAACAGCATTGAGTTCACGGAGCGTCAGTCAGTCCAAGATGTCGTCGAGCTCAAGCGCAACGCTGTCGAGGAACGTGCTCATGTGGTCGTCCATGCTGCTTGCAAACGGCGCAGGTAGTGGCGGCGACTGCTGGTTGTCACTCATCGCATCTGATGCAGTGACCATTTCGTCTTTGAAGAGCTCAAGGTGTTCCGGTTGACTTGTGCTGTCAGTGGTGTCGTTGATGCCACTTGCTGCTGGAGTGTGGTGCTGGCCGCTGCTGCTGCTTGTGTCTTCAAGTGCGTCAAGCTGACGAGGGTCATCGAGGTTCGAGAACGACACGTACGACGGAGGTTGCGGCAACTGCTGCACCATGGTGGATGGTGATGCCATCTGCGTGTCCTCCATGTTGCTCGGCGACGACGACAGCAGCGATGCGAGAGACGCAAGTGAACTGGTTGGGACGTGGAAGCGCAGTGGCGGTGGTGCATCGGATGCAGTCGCAGGTGCAGAGTGAGTAGTGCGCTGGAAGAGCTGACTCGATGGTGCAATCTCTGATCCGAGTGCTGCAGCAGAGCTGTAGCGGCGAGTCGGTAGCGAGTTCTGCGACGATGAAGCTGGAGACGCAAAGCCAGGAGTCGCTATCAGTGCGGTTGCGAGCGTCACGCCCGGCAGCAAGTGACTCAGCATGGACGACGACGACGGAGCAGTGCTGAACGACGAGTTCAGTGGCGTTCGGTCTGTCGATGGTGCTGTGGCTGCTGCATTCGCTATCGAATGTGGTGCAGCGCGCTGCTGCTGAAGAGCGGACAGCGACATCTGACGAGGTCGCGGTCTTTGCGATAGCGTCGCAGTTGAGTTAGCTCGTTGATGCGTGGCTGGAGCGATAGACGTCTGCTGTTGCCGCTGCTGCTGCGATGGACCTGCTGCTGCTGTCATCGTCTGTTGCTGCTGCTTGGCGGCTTCTTTCACGAGCCACTTGCGGCGTGCAGCCGAGTTGTACCGGTTCTTCACAGCGTTCTCGGTCCGTCCTGGCAAGAGCTTGGCGATCCCGCTCCACTTGTTCCCGAGCGTCTGCTGGAGTCGAAAGACCGTCTCGTCCTCTTCGGGTGTCCACTGCCCTTTGCGGATGTTGGCGTCCAAGTGGTTGCACCAGCGCTCGCGGCACTGCTTCCCAATGCGACCGGGCAAGTGCAGAGCGATGTCGCACCAGCGGATCTTGCCGACGCCGTAGCGTTCGATGAGTCCGAGCAGCACGCTGTCTTCCTCTGGCGTCCACGGTCCTTTGATCAAGCCGGGCTTGAGCACTTTGTTCCACCGATGGAGGCACTGCACGTCTGTGCGGCCGTTCCCAAGACTCTCAGCAATGAGCTTCCAGCTCTTGCCACCAAAGCGCTCGACTGCGTCCCGCAAGCGCTCGTCTTCGTCGCGCTGCCACTTCGTTGGCGTTGGTGGCGCAGCGCTTGGTGGTGGCGGACTGAACTGCATTGGCGACTGCGCTGCGACAATGTGGTGCTGGTGCTGTGATTGGCGATGTGGTGGAGTCGATGCGACTGATGACGATGGCACACGAGCAGACTCAGGTTTCATGCGCAGCGGTCGCTTCTGCTCGCGCTTGGGCGGTGGTGGTGGCGGTGGCGACGTCTCTGGTACATGTTGTTGCTGCTCCATTGGATGATACTCGCTCGTCTCGGAGCCGCTGCTCGTGTCGCTGTCTGCAAGGAAGAAGTGCGCGTGTCGTGTCGGTTGCTGTTGCTGTTGCTGCTGCTGTTGGAGGTCGCTGTCGTCCAGTGCATGCTGCTGCTGATTGTCATAGAGGTGCTCGCTACCATCACCACTAGCAGTCGCAAAGTCAAAAGTGCGTCCAAAGTACTCGTCCCCGGTGATGTCGCCAGTGCTGCTGCTGCTGTTGGTGTTGGTGTTGTTGATGCGACTGTCTTCACCAGTATGCTCGCCAGTGGCGCTGCCAGTGTGGAGCTGCAGCGCCGAGGACCCAAATGCGCGCACGAGAAAGTCTTCACGCGGTGTCGAGACGCCGTAGCGCGCGCTCATGCGCAGTGGCTGGAACCACAGACTCGACGCATTGCTGCTGCTGCTGCTGCTGCTGCTGTTTGCGAGCTGATGGTCTGGTGTGGTACTGAGCACTTGGTCTGCGTGGTTCGCGACGACTGGCGTGTCAAACACCGAGCGAGGGTCGAACGTTCCCATGCCTGCGAGGCAGCGCGCCAGAGGTGTCAATCAGATTCGCTACTGAGAGAGAGCTCGTGAATCAAAGAGGTACCTGTAGCGCCATCGTCGTCATCTCGACTGAGCACAAGACGGCGACGGCTGTCATGCGTGAAAGGCGACGACGCGTGAAAAGACGTTACACTGTCAGTCAGTGCGTGGTTGCTGAGGTCCGGGATGCTCCCTGCGCTGTTGTGCCGCTTGCGCTGCTGCGTCTGCGTCTGCGTCTGCATCTGCTGTTGCTGCAAACTGCTCGTGCTGTCGATGCCGTGGAGCAGCAGGTCGTCAAAGTCGTCAAAGCCAGCGCACGAGAGCGTGCGCTTTGGAGACGGTCTGCTCATCACAGACGCGAGTGCGTGAGTGCTATTCGACTGCCTCCAGGTCGCACCGTGCAAGCAAATCGTGTACCTGGTGCTCGGATGCATCGCTTCGCTTTCCGTGCGACTCTCTCTCTTTTTCTCTTCAGAGCCCGCAGCTGTGCGCAACCATTGCTCCTCAGACTCGCTCGCTTGGACGCGAAGGGCGAGCGCGAAATGCCTCGACGAGCGAGCGAGCGCTCTTGACTGCTGGTGCTCTTGGTGGTTAAGCACCTTCGGCTAGGAATAGGACGACGACGAGGCAGTTAGCCGCGATTGACGCGCGTCGGTTCAAACATCGATTGAGTGTGAGACCAAGTACGATCGGATCGACAGCTTCAGCTGCGCCTGAGTGTGTCTGTCTGTAGGGTGAAAGCGATCCTCTTCGTTATCTATTGAGCAAACGCACACTTGTTTGCCTCGAGTCTCTCGTACTGCTCGCACGCGCAACGCTCTTTGCACGCAGTGCAGACGCACACTCCGACAAGTCTCACTCGCTCATGACACCTGCAGCACGGAGCTTTTGCTCAAACGTCTTGAACTCGTTCTCGTTGATCTTCTCGAGCGCTTCGTCCGTCCACTCCTCAATGCCGCGCACCTCTGGGATGTAGTGCTTCAGCATGTTCTCGACGCCGTTCTTGAGCGTGACCGACGAGCTCGGACACCCCGCGCACGAGCCCGCGAGCTGGACGCTCACAATGCCAGTCTCTTCGTCAAAGCCTTTGTAGAAGATGTCGCCGCCGTCGTCTTGCACCGACGGACGGATGCGCTGCTCGAGCAGCTCTTTGATCATCGCCACGACTTCGTCGTCGTCTGGCAAGATCGTCGTGTCCTACTCGCCAAAGAGATCAGATCATCAGTACCTGCTCTTGTAGAGGGAGAACAGAGAAACTGCGCACAGACACATACAGTGACAATCGGTTCGTCAGTCATGACAGCTTCGCCCGTGGCGTAGAAGTCCATGATCGTCGCAAAGATCTCGGCCTTGAGCGCCTGTGGCATGTGCAGATCGACAGATAGGAGGTCAGTTGCAAGTGGTAGCAACGACCAGTCCGTCCGCTAGAGCGCGCGCCTTGTACGTACGTCCCAGTCAAAGTCGTCGTTCTTCGTGACCGAGATGAAGTCTTTGCCAAAGAACACGCGCGCGACGCCGTCGATCTGGAAGAGCTTCTTCGCGAGCGGCGAGCGACGCACTTCCTCCGACCCAGGCGTAAAGTCCTACGAAGCAATCGATAGCAGCACATCATGGGTGTCAGCTTGGTAGTCAGATGCTACGGCAGCTCATGGCATGGAGCTGAACTACATACCACGCCAGTCGAGAAGCGGTCGTCGAGCACGACTTCGCCAGGCAAAAACTTGATGCTCAGCGGGTTTGGCGTCGACTCGGTCTGGATGAACATCGAGCGCGCAGCTCCAGCTGGCGCAGCGAACGGGTGTGCGACGCCAGCGACTGGCGCACGGTGTGCGCGCACCAGCGCACTCGTCTGCAGCGCAAAGCCGCGCAGCTGCGTGTGGCGAGTCGCAGCAGCGATCGTGGTCGTGCGGAGCGCAGTGCGCGCAGCAGCGCGGCGTGCAGCGAGAGTAAGCGCAGCGCAGCTCATCTTCGACGCTTCTCGACGATTCGGTTTTGAGGCTCGAAGCGTGTGTATGTTGACACGACTAGAGCATACAATTTCGCTGATGAGTAGAATACGATTTCAGAGGGCGGCTCATTAAGTATCGCAGATAATTTTACCTTTGTATCATCACTACCTCTTTAGCTAAACGACTCGACATCACACCTCAGCAGAGCTTCTCGATCGTCTTGGTGGTGTCGTCACGCTGCATCGCTAGTCCAGCTCTTCACGCTGTCGTCACGGGCTAGCATACAGTCATAGTCATCTAGCTTCACTCACAGTCTTTCATCGCACCATCATCTCACAGCTCGCGTCATTCTCGAGCAGGGTAGCTCAGCAAAGCCACACAGATACATTGCTGTGGGATCCGATGAGTTGGTGCATGATGGTCTAGTTTAGTGCTGTAGTCGCTGCTCCAGTTCCTGCTGCTGCTACTCCTGTTGTTGCTGCTGATGTTGCTGCTGGTGCGTTCTCGTCCCAGAGTGGGATGTGCACGACGCGGGGCCAGACAAAGTAGTCATTGAGCAGATCGTGGAGGAACGTGTGGAGCCTAGTGCGTGCAAGTCACTCGCGTCAGTAAGCGCACGTATGCGCCCGTATGAGCAGAAGCAGTCAAAAGCGACGCACCACTCGGACGCGAATGGGACGTTCGAGATGTTGATCTTGGCGGCTGTGAGCGAAAAGTCAAACACTGGGCGGCTGCACACGCACCACACCACACAAGCAAGCGGACGGGTCAACGAGAAGTCTTGGGATGTGTAAGCGGCGAGCGAAGTCAGCCAGTCAGATGATCAGGAGGTACGCACTTGGTGAACGACAGACTCAGAGCACTGCAGCGTCCCAATAGTCAGTCGATCAGGCACAGAGAGAGAGCAAGACAGAGAGGACACATCGCAGTCAGCTGTCAGCGCTGTCTCGAAGAGCTCTACACACAGATCTGTACTTCTAACGCCACGGCATCGCACGCACCTGAAGCAGGGCCAGTCGACACAGAGCGGATTGAGCGTAATGCGCAGCGTGCCGACGAGGAAGAGGTCGCGCAGTGACACAACTGCTGCTGCACCGAGGTTCGAGACCATGCGGAGCTCCGCGACGAGACTCTCGTCTGTCACGACGCGCACTTCGACGTCGAGCGTCACTTCTTCCGTCAGCGGATTCGCGCTCACGAACTTGACGCCGCTGATGTGCGGCGTGCGGTCGCCCAAGTCGATGCGCACGAGCGAGAGCGAACTCATAAACGCCGGTCGCACCGAGTCGAGGAGCGGATTGAGACTGCCCATGAGCGAGTTCTGTCACACCGTTCGTCAATAGCGAGACGCCTTGGTGAGTGCGTCAGTCCGTCACAATAAGACAGCTGTGCACATCCAAGCAGAGCAGCGCGTACTCGGATCGCGAGCTTGAGGTACGGCCAGCCGCTGCAACAGCAGTACCAGCAGCAAACAGATGAGAACGTGTCAATGGCCAGTACGCAGAGTAGTGAGCGCCAAGTCTCCACGGCGTGCAGCGTACGTGACAAAGACGCGGTTGAGCCACTCGACGCGATCGACGTCTGGGTGACAGATCCAGTTGGGGATCTGCCGTCAGCACACGAGCAGGCACCAGGTCAGCAACGCCTCGGCTTGAACCCATTCATCCACACGCAAGACAGACCGAACGCTGGTACGCACGTCGATGTGAGCACAGTTCTCGCGCTCTTCGTCCAAGAGCCGATCCGCAACGCGCACGCGGCGTCTCCGGCGCCGGTTCTTGAACTCGGCGTAGCACCAGAAGTAGAGCGTGAGCGCGATCGCTGCGACGCCGCTGAGCGTGCCTTGGAAGCGACTCACGAGGAAGACGCCGGTCATTGCGAGCGCTGCCCGCGCAAACTCGTCTGTCCCGAGCGCACAGACGTGAGCAAACACACCGGCCGCTGCGATCGGCAAGAAGATCGAGGCTTCGACTGCGCCGCCCAAGAACGCGACCCAGAGCACCATGCACCGCGTGAGCAGGAACGCGACTGTGTTGTCGAGCGTCTGGCTCGCAGCGATCGCACTCGCGTTGTTCAGTGCGTCGTCGTCGCTGCAGGACGCAGTGTCTGCCGTCGTGCTTCGGTGGCGCTGGATCTTGGGCGGGACCGCGTACTCACGGAGTCGACTCGACCGCACATCCTCGTAGTACGCGTCGGTTGTTGGGTCGATGCAGTTCGCATAGCCACTGACTCCAGCTGTCGCAGCTGTCGACGCAGTCGAGCCGCTCGTGCGCTCGTCGCGCTTGCGTGCTGCTATGGCGATGTTCGAGTCTGAGCTGCTGGCGAACGGTGAGTGCAGCGCATATGACTGGGACGTGCTGCTCGCGCCGCCTGAGCGCAGTGTCGACGCTTTGCTGCTGTAGTGGAACGCACTCTTTGCTGCTGCCGACGACGCAGACGCAGCGCCGAGCATCTTGGGCGACAGCAATGCACAAGCAACAGATGCGACGGTCTTGGGCTCTTTGTGCGGCTTGAGTACTGTTGTCGTTGTCGATGCTGTGGCAAAGTCGTTAGTCGATGGAGGCGGTGGACTCCGTGGGCTCTTGCCAGTCGGCTTGTGGTGTGTAAACATGGCGTTGAGGGACATAAGTCGACTGAGTGGCGTCTTTGCTGCTTCCTTTGGCGTCCTGACTGGCGCAGTCGGGTCGATCACAAGACGCTTGCGCAGTGCTGTGCCTGTGCTCCAAGTACCATCAGCTGCATCGGATTTTGCAGACATCGATGCGCGATCGTCGCTCTGGAGCTGCTGCTGCTCACTGTCTTCGTCACTGAGTCGCACGTGGTCATTCGAGGCGTTTGAAGCGTTCGAGAACCGAAAGAGGTCGCGGTCCGCAGCCACAGACGACGAGGCTTTGATCGCGAGGTGGATGCACTTGACCCAGAGCAGCATGCGCACTTGGTTCTCTTCGAAGAAGACGAAGCCCTGGTGCTTAAAGTTGACTGTGTTGCGCTTCTTCCACGTCTTTGCCTCGACGCAGAAGCACTTCTCCATCACCATGTTCGCGTCGTCCGACTCGAAGCTCAAGAGCGCGTTCGTGAGCGAGAGCAAGTAGATCAGCTCGCTCTTGGTCTCGTTGCTAAAGATCTCCAAGACGTTCTTGCGCGCATCCGCGACGACGTAGAACGACGGTCGCGCGAGCGTGAAGAGCTTCTTCCGCGGCTTCTTGACGTGCATGACCATGTATCCCTCGACAGCGTCGCGGTCGAGCGACGACTTGCGCAAGTAGTGCGTCGGGATCGCAGCATCAGCGTTGCTGCTAGAAGGACTGGTAGGATTGCTGATCGGCGTAGCAGTCGTAGCGACTGGGCTCACTGGTATTGGTGTGTGCACGTCTCGCTGTCTTGTTGGTGTGTCCAATGGTGCACACGATGACGATGCTGAAGACCCTGACGAGTTGACGGATGCGTCATCTGATAGATCGCGAGACGATGACGACGACGAGCTCCGTGCGACGTCTGCAGTGCTGTTGCTCGGACTTGCTGATGTACTTGCTGCTGTTGTCACTTGTGCAGCGCGAATAGCGATCGCATCCAGCTCTGTTGCTGTTGCTGTAGTATGCAGTGTGCTGCGAGGTGTCGTGGGGTGCGTCATCATCGTTGTCGAGCAGTCGTCGCGCACGCTACTGCCACTGGCGCTCGTCGACCAGCACGTTCTCTCGCGCCATGCGCCAACAGCACCAACAGAGCGAGCGAGCGATGGAACAGCACCGAGAAGCGCGTCGTGCGTAGCAAGCAAGCAAGCGTCCTGAAGCGTCGTTTGGCGAGTGAGTGGTACACTGTACCGTTTTCGAGCAGTTTCGTCACCGAGTGCGTACGTTTCCAAGCATTGTGCGTATGTTTTCAAAGCATTCACTGTACTCAACAAAACCCTTTTAAGCGCATGTTGTTGCCTGCTGAACAGCCTTTTTTCTGCGAAACCCATTGCTGTGTAGACCACACCAGCAGAGCAAAAGGTCACCTGCGAGACGCTCGCAACGCAAGCAGCAACTGCAGATCTCGACGACAACGGCGACGACGACGTGAGCGAGTAGCATGGGCAACGCGAGTGCAAAGGGCAGCAAGGACGGGTTCACGTTCGAAGAGGACACGACAGGTACGACGCATTACCGTCTTGTCGGTCGACTACTGCAAGTGGATGTCGCTCATGTGCGCTGTTGTGTGTGCAGATGATGCGTTCACGGAGGCGCTGCGCGTGAACCTCCAGCGGCTGATCGTGTACGCCAAGTCGGCCGACACGAGTCTCCAGCGCGAAGTCGCAGAGAAGCTCGCAAATGAAGCAGTCAAGCGTACGTCTACATGTGTGCGGGCGCTACTGCACTGGCGTCCTGACGCATGATCCATGTGCATTTGGTATCTTTGTGTGCCCAGCGGACCGACAGGTGCAGATCGTCGAGCTCGAGGGACTCAAGCTCTTGCTCCCACTGACGCAGTCGAAAGACACAGAAGTGCAGCGCTTGGCAGCGCACGCACTCGCAAACCTCTCGGTCAACTGTACGTGACGCTACTCGCTTGCTCATACTCTGGTCATGTGATAGCGGACGTGGGCGTGACGCCATACCTGTGGATGTTGTCACTCATAGCGGACAACCAGTCGCGCATGGCGACTGAAGGCGGCATTGACATGCTCATCGACTTGCTCGAGAGCACGAACGAGCACGTGCAGCGCCAAGCAGCTAAAGCACTTGCGAACCTCGGCGTGAACGGTGCGTCTTCGATGCATCTACTATCGCCTGGTGCTACGACTACCGTGTGACGTGACTGACGGACCTGTGTGACTCATGACAGTGGACAACAAGGAGCGGATCGCGAAAGCCGGCGGCATCAAACCGCTCATTGCG
Source organism: Globisporangium takayamanum (assembly GCA_023333735.1). NCBI lineage: Eukaryota > Oomycota > Peronosporomycetes > Pythiales > Pythiaceae > Globisporangium > Globisporangium takayamanum. The sequence continues at coordinate 41,136 of JAASFL010000015.1, forward strand.
CTCGCGAGCTCCAAGCAAATCGGCGTCGCCGTCGAAGCGATCGCTGCGCTCGCCAACTTGGCCGTGAACGGTACTGACGCCTTGCCAAGCTGACTCATTGAGCGTGCAAGTGCTGACTGACTGACGCCTTGTGTGTAGATGCAAACGAGGTCGAGATCGCGCGCGAGGGCGGACTGAAGCCAATCATCGACGGCGCGCGGTCCGAATCGGTCGAGCTCCAGTCGCAAGTCGCGCGTGCACTGCGCAATCTTTCTGTGAACCGTACGTGCGGCTTACCTGTCTCTTCAAGTTACTAGCGTCACTGACTGACTCTCTGACGCACGGCATGGTCTGGGTGGTGCCTGTGCTACAGCTGAGAACAAGCAGCTGATCATCGACCTTGGTGGCGTCGACGCACTCCAAGCGCTCGTGCGGTCGCCGAATGACCGGATATGCCAGCAAGCGACGCGCGCACTCGTGAACTTGGGCGTGAGCGTTGTCGAGTGACAGCAGCAGCACACAAGTGTCCATCAGAGTGCGACGGAAGCAAGTCAACAGCTGCTCGTTGCATTGTATATGTGTAAAACCAGGACAGATGGACAGATCGATGGACACTGTCCATCACTCTGGTCCGTTCATCTCATGACCTTCGACACGAGACAACAACAGCAATGCACACACACGCTTGGTCTTGTTGCTGTTGGTGCTCGCTCTTGCTCCTGCTCACGCACTCAACCGACGTGCATCATGCGCACGCACGACGTCTAGAGATTCCGTCTCTTGGCGCGCTCTTCTGTCCGCTTGCTCGCGAGCCACGAACCGGCCCCTTGCGCTTGGCCGCTCTGCGGGAGCATCGTGCGGCGCTGCATCTCGGTGCCAATCTGCAAACGATGGTAGGCAGACAAGCAGACACACCCGAGAGCCAGTGAGTACGTGCGACAGACAAGAAAGCAAAGGGTAAGCAGACAGTCCATCGATTCACGACGCTTGTTGTTCGATCGTTCGATCGCGTGACACACGCTCACGACCACACGACTGCAACTGTGACGGCGAGCGTCACGAGCACGAGCACTGGCGCAGGACGCACCTCGTAGAACGACGACATCATGAGCGCCTGCTCGCGCGAGTACGACGTGCGAATCTCCTTGAGCTTCTTCTCGAGCAAGTCGACGCGCTCTTGCTTCTCGTTGATCTGGTTCCGGTGCGAGCTCACGGCGACCATGTACTTGGTCTGCACAGCGTGGAGCGTCTTCTTCGTGTAGTTCTCGAGTTTTGCGCGCTGCTCCGAGAGCTCGTTGATGACCGACTCTTTGTCTTTCAAGCGGTTCGTGAGTTCCGCGACGGTCACGCGCATCGAGTCGACCACTTCAGCGTCTGCTTGCTGCACAGCAAACAGACACACAGAGAGTCACACAGATAGTCACACAAACAGAGAGTCAGTACGCACAGGAGATGGCATCATACACAGCAAGCGGAGCTGCTGCCAAGTGCTTGCAAACGACAGGCGACTGGTGGACAGTTGATGGGTCGGTGGACATTCAGACAGATGGACAGATGATGACAGTTGCGTTGCGAGTCAGCTCGAGGATGATCTTGATGTTGCTGACGTCCTCGTCCTCGTCCTCGTCCTCGCCAGCTGGACGCGACACCACATGCTGCGCGTAGAACCGACCGATCGATCTTGACCAACGCTTCTGTTCGCGCTGTTCGTATTGTCCACGCACTGACTGTCCATCTGTCCATCCATCTGTCCACTTCCGACGCTGTCCACCGCACTGCTGTCGTGCTGCGTCCACCGTTCACATGCAAAGCCACACACACACATAGAGACACACACAAGCGCTACGTCGCAACGCCGGCTGCTGCGCTGTGCGTTGTCGTGGTCGACACCATGTGCGTCACTGTCCCGACCACGAGCGCAAGGAGCGAGAAGAGTTGGATCTGCACCTGCTCCAGCACCAACTCGCTCCACGCGCCAGGTCGGACGTACGCAACAGCAGCAGACAGCGCAGCGAGCAGCGCTTGGTGTTGCTGCGGACTCACCAGCTTCTGGATCTTCTCTTCGTACACCGCGACCTGCGCAGCTGCGACGCCGCTGCTCATAGTCTCACTCATCGGCGCGTGCGAGAGCGCACCAACGACGCCAGTGGCGCCAATCAAGTGCGTCGACTGTGCATCGTGCACCGCGCCGATCGATGGCGCAAGACCTGGAACGCCAGTCACGCCTGGAGCGAATGGACCGCTTGCAGTGCCAGTCTGTGGCACACCGGACGCGTCGGCTTGTCCTGAAAGCACTGCCGCTGCAGTGCCAACAGTGGTACCAGCCGCCACTGCACCACTTGTCTGGGACTGCGCAGTCCCAGGCACTTGCTGCTGCTGCTGTGCGAGTCGGAGCTGCTCCTGGAGCTCTTCATTCTGTTGCTTGAGCTGCAGCAGCGCAAACTGGAGCGACTCTTTCGCTTTGAGCGCCAAGTCGAGTTCGCTCGCCAAGTGCGTCTCTTCTGCGTTCGCGTCGCCGCTCTTGAGCTGCGCGTTCTCGCGCTCCAAGCGCGCAATGCGTTCACGCAGTGACCCACTGCCATCGCGTCCGAGCAGCACGTCAGCACTCATGCCACTGCCACTGTTGCTCACTGCAGCCATGTCGTCATGGCCAGCGTGCTGGAGACTTGCGAGCTGCGACCGGAGCTCTTCGAGCTGGCTCTCGAGAAACTCTTTGCCGCCGAGCGCATTGTCGAGTTCCTCTTGCAAGCGGCGGACCTTCTGGTCCTTCACGTGGTTGTTCGACACTGCTTCGACGTTCGCAGTCTCCAAGTCCACGACCTGGTTCTTGTACCGCTCCACGAGCGCTTTGAGCGTCGGCATCGTCTTGACTGTGCTCTCGAGGTCGAGGACTTTGTCGAGGTACTGCGCGTTGTGGATCTCCAAGTCTTTCACTTGCGTCCGCAGCGCGTTCATCTCTTCGAGCTTCTTCTTGTACTTGGCGACGCTCGCTTCGAGCTTCGCGAGCGTCGCGAGCTTCGAGCGCGAAATATCGAGCTCGTCTGCTTGGCGCCGCACTTCGTTCTCTAGGACCATGAGTCGCTCAGTCGACTCGCGCTTCACGCGCGTGAGCTCTTCGCTCTTCTCGTCGAGCGCGAGCGTCAGCGCGTGCACTTCGCCGTCCACGAGCTGCTGGATCTTCTTGTTGTCGCGCGTGAGCGTGCTCTGGCGCTCGCTCACAAGCTTGTCGCGCTCCTGCTCGAGCGCTGTGAGCTGCGCTGCGAGGCTCTGCTTGTCCACGAGCGCGTGCTCAAAGCGGTCAGTCAGCTCGCGCTTCTCGCGCTCCATGTCCAAGACGCGGAGCTCCATCGCTGAGACTTTCTCGAGCGCCTGCGTGAGCTGGAGCGACAGACTCTCGCTCGACTCACCGTCGTGGCTAATGTACGAGAACGAGTGGTTGTGCACTGGCGAGTGGCGCGCGGCGCTGCCACTCGGTGACGCGAGCTGGAAACGGTGCATGATGTTCTCGATCAAGTGCATGAGACTCGCTTGCTCGGACGCGGCCATCTGCAGGATCGGGTGGATGTACTCGGACCGACTCGGGCACTGCACGGCGCAGCCGAGCACGAGCTCGACGAGCCGCGCGACTTCGTGCGCATCGCTCTCTTTCGCGATCAAGTGCGCGTCAATGAGCTCGTTCGCGTCACAGAGCTGCCCGAGCTCGTCGTGGTAGAACAGCTCGATCGCGCGCAAGAGCGTCTTGACGTTGCTCGCTTTCAGCGCCCAGTTCCCACTCGCCTGTTCGTTGATGAGCTCCATGTTCAGGTACTCGGGGTCGCTAGTACGTATCGTGCATGTCGTCGATAGCGCACGGTACGAGACAGTCGGTCAAGACGCAGCGCTAGTCGCAGTAGCAGTGACAGAGAGCAGCAGAGAGCAGCGCCTAGACGTACATTTTGTGCATGATCTTCGCGAGAAAGACGCCGTCGCAGAGGTCCGTGAGTGCCGTCACGCCGACGTCGACTGCGATCGAGTCATGGAAGCTCTGCACCTGTTGAGCGTACGTGTGTCGAGAGAATGCGGTATGGGTCACGGCATAGAGATTCAAGGATAGGCCCATAGTCAAACACAACATATATACAGACGCACCCAGAGCAGGAGACTGCGCTGAGCGGCGTCGTCCATGTCGAGTGAGGAGAGCGAGCGCGCAAGTGAGCTCCTCGCCCGTTTGAAGCAGCGACTGAATGCCGAAGTGCAGCGTTTGAGGAAGGGGGCGGTCTAGGCATGCAATTTATATACTTTATGAGATATATCCCTTTATTTACCATTTATATGTGTCTATATCAGTATTTTAAAGATTTGTAGTATCTGCAGAGAGAATATACGATTTTAGCAAGACTAGTTTGCTAAACTCGACAGGCAAAGCCAGCATTGAACCCCCCGAATCCCCATTGAAGAACAGCTCTGCAAGGCATCGCCATCGCGATCGAGACCATGCTGCTCCAGCGCGCGCTCCAACGCTGCGTGCGCGCATCGACCGCTACCCGTGCGCCGCTTGTGCTGACAGCAGCGCGCGCGATGGCGACGACGCAGATCCCGCCATTCCACCTCGCGATCCCCGTGCACGATCTCGCGAAAGGTGCGTGCCAGTGCGTCGTCTCGTCGTCTACTTGTTTGTCCATGGCGTGTGCGTGTGGTCTTACCGTGTGGCATGAACTCATGCTGCCTGGCGACAGCGAAAGCGTTCTACGGCGGCGTCATGGGGTTCACGGAAGGGCGCTCGTCCGCGCTCTGGCAGGTCCGTTTGTTCGTTCGCCACACTCGTGTCCATTGACGACACCTAGGAACGTGTGGCTCACAACATCGCAATGCCTTCAATGCGCTAGGACTACAACATGCTCGGCCACCAGCTCGTGGTGCACGAAGTGAACAAAGACTACCGCGCGCTCGACTTCTTCAACCCTGTCGGTGCGTCCACTGCTAATGCGTACGATACACAGTAGACGCCAGTGTTGCTCATGCCACTTGTCGCTTGGATGCTCCAGAGGCGGATGACGTCCCAGTGCCGCACTTTGGCTGCGCATTGACAGTCGATGACTTCCACGCACTCGCTGCGCGCATGAAAGACAACGGCGTGCAATTCATCATCGAGCCGCACTTGCGCTTCGTGGGCCGCAAGGGCGAGCAGTGGACGATGTTCTTCAAGGACCCGAGCGGCAACAGCCTCGAGTTCAAGGCCATGACGACGCCAGAGAACCTCTTTGCCAAGTACGTCGAAGTGTGAGCTAGACATCAGTCAGCCACTCACACGCGCGTATTGCAGTTGTAGGTTGTGCCTACGAGCGAATCACAGAACTGCAATACAAAGACTACCGACGTTTGTGCTGTTGATACAACTGGTCATCTCGTATAGGATAAGCTATAGAGCTAACGCGCCTTAGTCTTAGTCATCGCCACCGTCAATGTCGTCTGGCTCGTAGTCGTCAAACTCGTCAGGATCAACGTCGTCGTCGCTGTTCTCTTCCTCTTCCGCTGCTGCTTCTTGCTCTGCGAGCGCTTCTTTGTGCATCTCAACTGCTGTCTGGTACATGCCCAGGTACATCTCATCCGAGACGTGCGCTTCGGTCGCCACTGGCTCTGGGAGCTCGGCGAGTTCCTTCGCGATCCAGGCGTCGGCACCGACTGTGTCGAGCCACACACCAATGTTCTGCGCGCAGTACACGAACGCTTCGTCGATCGACCCTGGCGCCGGCTCTTTGATCTCGTCAACAAACTCGACGACTTGGAAGAACGTCTCGTGCGCACTGATGACGACCGCGATGAACGGATTGAGCGCAAACGCCTTCAAGAACGCCGTGCGCACGACCTCTTCGCTCGATCCCGCCTCTTCGAGCACTTCCCACGACACGTACTCGAGGATGACGCGGCAGTACGCGAGCACGGCCGAGTCCTGCTCGCCTTCAAACTTGTCAATCAGCTCGCGCGCTTCCGCGCCGCGACCTTCGTCGACCAAGACGCACGTGAGTCCTTCGCGCGACCGCAACGAGTCGTTCGTGTCCAGTCGCATGCACGTCTCGTAGTGCTTGATGCCGTGGTCCGGCATCCCAGCGTTGCAACACGCTTCCGCCAGCTGCTTCATGATCCTAAAGCCGCACGATAGACAAGCGAGTAGGAGTGAGACTACCACACACAGTAGGAAGATGTTATCGACACACAGTAGCAGCAGCAGCTCATACGTAGACGCACCGGAGGTACTCGCGCGTCTCGGGGCGCTCCGAGAACTTGTTCGCCTTGAGCGTCTCGTCGTACAGGTTGTACGTCTCAATCGGCTTTGGGAGCTCGTCGCCGTGCTCGTCCAACTCGCCGGCTGCAATGCGCGCGAGCAGCGCTGCTGGCCGTGCAGCGCCTTTGAGCTTCCACTCATGCGGCTGCTTTGGTCCTTTGCGCGGCGCTGGCTTTGCGGGCAGCGGATGCTTTGGGAACGCTTTGAGCTCCTGCTCTTTGCGTGTGAGCGCGCGCTGGAACTGCACCACGCGCATGCGCTTGCGGTTCTGCTCGCGCTTGTCTTTGCTCGTCTGGATGCATTCGATCGAGCTCTGTGCGAACGCCTGCGCCTTGCCGGTCGCGCGCGGTCCCTTCTTCTTGTGGATCTTGCCGCCCATGCTGTTGCTCCACGTGCTGCTGCTGCTGCTCGTGCTTGTACTGCTTGTGCTTGTCGTGCGTGATTGCTATTTGCTTGGTTGGCGAACGGATGCGACCATTGACTGGATGTTTGTATGCATTGCCGCATCTACATACAATAATCAAGTCTATTGTGCCATATTGGTCCGCTAAAGTACGATCTCAAACATGGCTACACTTCTCCCATTGCCAATCACTTGAGTGAGCTGCTGCAGCATGCTCTGCCAGTGCGCACGCGCGAGCTCTGACGCAGTGCTTCTCGTCGCAATAGAGTCTTGGAGCGCTTCATGCATTGCTTGCTCGAGCGTCTTCAACACGAGTCGCACTGGTGCTACGAGCATCGTCGACGTCTCACTCAGCTCAATCAGTCGCGTCAAATGCTGCTGTTGCACTGCTCGCAGCAGCGCTGGCGAGTACTCGGACAAGCGACTGGCATCACGAGCATGATGTCGCGGTAGCAGTGGACAGTTCCATGTACCGTCAAGCCGCCAAATGTATGCAACGAAGCACTCGAGCAGTGCCGTCACTGACAGTGCGTCGCTGCTGCCACCAACTTCGTCTTCTTCCTCCTCGACCGCGAGCAGATCTTCGAGACGACGGCGATCCAACAGCGTTGCCAGCGATGGCGTCACGATAGTCTCGAGGATGTAGCGGTAGACGTCTGCACGATGTCCACCGAGGCAAAACACCTTTGCAACGCCGCAGTCATCGCTGTCTTTCTCGAGGAACGCGTCAAAGTGTTCGTGGCGCGGAAACACGTCGACTCGCTCGAGGCTCACGACCTCAAGGGCGCGACGTAGTGCACGCTCTTGCGTCTCGTATGCCACTGATACAACACGCGCGTGATTATGAACGTCGTCCCAGACGGAGCGCTTGCCACCGACAAACTTGCTCATGCCTGCAAGTGCTTTGACGACGAGACCGAGGACGACGCGCTCAGCTGCCCACAGTCGGTCGCTCCCGCCGTGGTCGGCAAAGTAGAGCGCCTGTGCGATGCGCTCCAAGCGACTTCGCGCTTGCGCCACGAGTGCGAGGCGGTCGTGAAAGAAGTCGAGCGGCTCTGCTCCGAGGTCGAACTGCTGGACGTACGACAAGTTTGCGCTCGCGTCTTCGTCGCTTGCAAACGGCAGACGTTGCGACGCGAGCTCCATGAGCGCAGAGTCGTTCAGTGCCGGCGTGTAGCCGTACGCAATGGCCCACTGGTCGTAGCGTCCAATGCGTGTCTGGTAGAGCGTCTGGTCCCGATTGGTACTGCTGCTGTTGTGACTGCGGATGTTCACTGGGAGGTAGTCCATGAGTGAGCTCGAGAGACCGTACTCGTCAGTGAAGACGCGGTCGCCATCATCAGCCCACGAGCTTTGTGTCGAACCGAGGAAGTTGTGTCGCAGTCCCAGTGCGTGGCCGACTTCGTGCGCTACGATCATCTGTACGCACTCACTCAGTGCTTGTCACGTCAGCGACTGCTCGGCTTTGGCGTCTGGAGCTCTTAGCGTTCGCTCACTCTCGCTCAGAAGACGGAGACTCCAGGTCAGCAGACGCTGCGAGGTTGGCGTCATTGTCCTCATTGTCGTCGAGTGCGTCTTCTGCGGAGGCACTGACGACACGAGCGAGCGCGAGTGCATTGAGGATGTCGAGCACATGACCAGCGTCGATGAAGATCTTGGAGCTCAGGACTTCGCCGGACCGAGGGTCGACGATGCTGTGTGTGATCGAGTAGCCCTCTTTGTCGACAGGGTACCAGAGTATGGCGTTGTACCGCACGTCGGCAGCGTGGAAGTCGCTCGGGAACGCCGCTTCATGTGGTGCAACGCACACAACAGCGTCTCTATGTGCTACGAGTCCGTTGAACGCGCTGCTCCAGAGTGTGACGCCGGCTTGGATCGCTGCGTGCCACTGCGTTGGCACCGACGGGTCGATGTAGAACACAATGCGCTCGCGCGTGTTCGTGTAGAGACGATACCGATGGATGAACCGCTCGGCGTGTGGGAGCACGAGCGGACGACTGTCGTCTTGCCTCATTGTTGTTGTTGTCCCGACAGAGAAGACAAAGTACCCAATGTGGTCGCTCGCGTGACGCTTCTCGAGCACGGCGTCGGGCAAGAGCGCGAGCGACGACACGAGCGACCACGCACCGTGGACTGCATCGAGCCACTCGGCGCGCACGAGCGTGTTCCGTGGGAATGCTTTGATCGCAATCAACTGAACGTGGGCGTTGGGCAGTGAAGGGTCTGCGTGCTCGCTCGGTCCAAACGGGTGTGAGCGTGTGCTATCAGTCGATGCTGCGTCACTGGCACTCGTGTCGGCATCATTAGGATCTCGTGTCGTGAGCACAGTCCACTGCTCTTGTGCGATCACGAGCGGTGCGACAGCTGCAAAGAGACATTCAGCGCGAAAGCACACGTGGTCGTGCGTAGTATCATCGTCTACGAGCAATGCGCGCGGCACGAGCGCAATGACTGGTCCAAACGCATCAAGCGTGTGCGTCGCACTTGGTGTCTGCGGGTTGTGGCGCAGCAGCGCGAGTGAGTCTTCTATGCTGCTGCTCTCGTCGTCGAGCACGAGACTAAAGTACTCGTCCGAGTTCTCCAGGAGCTCGATCGCAAGGAGCTTCTCGCGCACGAAGCGCGGTCCGTCCTGGATCTCTTGGTGCACAAGGAACGGCGCGCCGAGGTGCTTGCGCTGCATGCAGAACGCAGTACGCGCCAGCTCATTCGCACTTGGATCGCTCTGGATGCGCACTGCGCGTAGAAAGAACGCGTTAGTGGTGTCATTGGTGCTGCTAGTGGTGTCGTCACTCGTGCTCGCAAGGAGCTGGATGTATGGCGTTACTGGTGCTGGCGAGCGCAGATGGTGCTGTAACTCGACTGTCGTGTTGGACCCGAGCGTCCATGCGAGTCCACATGTCGCTGTCAATGCTATCAATGCAAGTAGCAACAGACGTGCGCGTCCATAGCGTGCGATGGATGGATCTTCTGGCAGCAGCTCGTACGCGCTCTCGCTTGCTACCATCGTGTCCTCATCCTGACATCGCGTCGCTTCGAGCTGTTTGTTGTGTTACTTTTCGCTGCCGACTGCCAAACTGCTCTGTTTCGTTTGTTGATTACATTTTCCAAGTGATCCAAGGGAATCATGATGAAAAGTAACACAGAGCTTTTCGATGGCACTTCAGAGCCACTCAAGTGAAGTAGCACGCACCAGCCAATCTATCGCATTGAGCCAAAGCCGCACGACCAAGACGAGCAGCAGCAGTACGAGCAGCAGCAGCGCTCTCGCTCACGCCCCTGACCGACCGACCGACACACACAGCGACTGAGTGACAGAGATGAACGCACTGACGCGCCGTGTGCTCGCGCTTCAGAGCGTCAAGCAGGGCGTCCGCGGCTTCGCAGCGCCGGGCAAGGGCAAGGGCGGTGGTGCGGGCGCCGTCGTCGAGGAAGCGGTCGACCTCACGCGCTTCGTGCCGACGAACATCTTCAAAGAGGGCCAGCACGCAGAGCTGAAGGACCCGAGTGAGTACCCGCCGTGGCTCTTCAAGCTCCTCGACGTCCAGCCGACGCTCGGTGAGCTCGAGCGCGCGGGCTTTGACAGCCTCGAGCTCGAGCAGCAGCGCCGCATGCTCACGCTCGCGAACCGCCGCCTCGTCAAGGGCAACAACGCGAACAAGTCCAAGAAGTAAGCGCTTGTAGCCGCAGCAGCATATAGAAGACCCAGCAACGTACGGAGACGCAGAAGAAGACGACAGAATAGACGCAGTGTCTGAGTACGAGTGTCATTGGCTCGACCCAGGCGTCTCGCAGCATCGCCAGTCGCAGACAGACAGACAGACCGAATGAGAAGAGCAACCGAGCAAGCGCTGCGTTGTGCGGGGACTCTCTCTCTCTTGCTTATGCTATTACGCTCTGCTCTGCTCTGCGTCGCCCTGTGTCCTAGTCGATCTCCTGTGTCTTTTGCCATCGCCTGCATGTTGCGTTGTCCTTGCTGGTCGATGGAGAGTGAGAGCGTCGGACAGATGAACTGTCGGATGGATCTGCTGGGACGGAGTGCCGCCTCAGTCGGATCAGCTGTCTGCGTGGCCACATTGCTCGGCGTCCTAGTCGGTCGTGGGGAAGCCGCCAGGGACGAGCTGCAGGCGATTGATCCCATTGACAAGCGAGAGTGCGTGTGTAAGTGGGTAAGAGAGAGCTCTCGCCATAGACAGACGCAGATAGAAGCAAGAGAGACGTACGAGGCAGACGTTGTTGCCGTTCAGCAGCACTTGGTCGAGCTTGATCTCCCGCTTGCCCTCTGGCGTGATCTCACTAGTAACAGCAGACAATGCGAGTGTTAGTGCGACTCGAGGGACTGTGTCTGCGTCTACGGAGTAGACGCAGACACAGAGAGAGAGGGCAGTTGTGTGACGCACTATTCCGTCACGTCGTCCAGCACCATGTCTGCGCATCACATAGGCAGCATGAAGAAGGAGAAGGAGAAGGAGAGTGCGTCCGTCAGACACACAAGATAGCTGCTGTGAGTGCAAGCGTAAGGTATGCATATCGGTCACGAGTGTAACGTACTGACGTAGTCGTCAAAGCCGCGGAGCGTGCCGAGGAACTCCTTGTCGCCCTTCATGATGATCCAGAGACGCGAGCCAATGCACTTGTCGATCAGCTCTGTCGTTTGCCGTGCATACACACTCGATCAGTCAGCGCCAGCACATGTATATGTACACGCGCTCGTGTCGAGCGTCTGCAGTACACCTGCACATGTACACAGACGCACATCCACACAGACGCACGCACCGAGCGGAAGCAAGCGGCCTTGGGACATCGTGGCAGTCGTCGTCGTCGTTGGTGCTGCTGTCGTTCTGTCTGGATAATGTATGGTCGAAAATGGATAATGTATGGTTGATACACTTGAAAAGAGCAAACTTGACTAAGGATCATGGAGCAGGACCCGGAGGAGCAGGCGCATTATGCGTCCGTGCTGCTGTCGTTCCGCGAGTACGAGGCGTTCGTGATGCGCGAGATCTTCCGGCGCAAGAAACACCTGCAGGCGCTGCCTGTCGACATGCAGCGCCGCTTGCCGCAGTCGTCAACAATGCGCAATCTCCACCACTTTGTGGTATGTCTGTTGCGCGTGCATGATGCCCAGTGTGTGGGTCTGACCGCTCTTTATGGGTATGTGCGCTGTCTGTAGAATGCTGCGCGCCACAACCAGACGTTCCTTGAGCGCATCGTGCAAGCGCAGCTCGAGTCCGGACCGGATGTGCATCTCCCAGCGCTGACGCCCAAGTCGCCACTGCAGAGCCCTATGCGCCACCTCTCGAAGCTCAAGAGCACGCTGCACCAGTTCGTGCGCGACTGGTCTGACGAAGGTAAGGCAGAGCGCGAGATGTGCTACGCGCCGATCCTGAAAGAGCTCAAGCGCGTGCTACCCGTCACGCCCGAGAACCGGTACGTCTGTCCTTGAGCCAGTCAATCGCTCTTTAGTGCCATTGCCACTCACTCACACACGTGACGGTCGCACAGCAATGCGCAGCGCGTGCTCGTGCCTGGCGCAGGACTCGGTCGCCTCGCACTCGAGATCGCAGCCAAAGGTATGTGTGAATATGTGGGTCATTGGGTCACTGGGTCACTGACGAATGGACTGATGGGACGTTCACTAGGCTACGCGTCGCAGGGCAACGAGTTCTCGTACCAGATGCTCTTTGCGAGCAACTTCATCCTCAACTGGTACGCTCGATCAGCTCATGACTTGCAGTCTCATACCGACACAGCACTCACACATGCCTCTCACTCACATGTACGAACAGGGCGTCCAAGCCAAACGAGTTTGAGATCCATCCGTGGATCCACAACCCGTCGAACGCACTGTCTGTGCCAGACCAGCTGCGGCCCGTGGCGATTCCAGACGTCGCACCTGCTGCGCTCTTGGGACTCGATCAGGGCAACCGTCCGGACTTTTCCATGTGTGCAGGCGAGTTCCTCGAAGCGTATGCAAATGACCGCGGTACGTGTCCTTCATGCATGGACACTTGGCTATGTGTGAACATAAGAGAGCGCATGTCCGCATGCAGATGGATCACATTGACTGACTGGACTCGTTTACATCCGCATGCCTGGACAGAGTGCTGGGACTGCATCGTGACGTGCTTCTTCATTGACGCAGCGCCGAACGTGCTGCAGTACATCGAGGCGTTCGAGCGCATGCTCAAGCCCGGCGGCTACTGGATCAACCTCGGACCGCTGCTGTACCACTGGCAAGGCGCAAGCGGCGACGAAGTCGATGACGACCGCTTTCACCAGTCGATCGAGCTCTCGTACGACGAGATCAAGCACGTCATGGGCACGTACAACTTTACGATCTTGGTGCGTCTATGTGTCTGGCTGTCTAAGTGTGTGGGTGAAATGTGCTAGATAACCCAACGAACAGACGCACTCATGAGAGTGGGTTTTTGTCACTGCAGAAAGAGTCGCAGCGCGAGTGCGTGTACACGAACAACGTCAAGTCGATGATGAAGACTGTGTACAACTGCGCGTTCTTCACAGCCGTGAAGGACGTTGCGCCCGCCAAGTGACGCTGCAGTGCTGGAGTGCTGCTAGTAGAGTGTCAGTGGACTGTCAGCTCCTTGCTTCGTGATGGATGCGCCGCTACGAGGAGCTCTCGTGACAAGGCAAATGGACACACACACATACTACGCAACTAGCTACGCTTTTGATGTATTGAGAAGTGGTGTCGTCACGTGTGCAAAAGATCGTGCGTGTGCATGCGTGACGCCATCATCATGCGGGTCGTTCAGTCGAGGTCTTGGTCGTCAAAGTCGTCGTCGAGACGCTTGAATGCAGCTGTGTGCACAGGCGCTTCGTCACCCATGCGCTCCATCTCGGGGTTGCGACTCTCAATGTCCACTTCGCTCTCCATCTGCATCTTGAGGCGCGCGTGGAGCTGCTTTGGTGGCGCCATCGCGCCGAGCTTCTTGTCGCGCGGTGGCGTCTCCATCTTCGTCGTCTTGCTCGTGTGTGTTGTTTGGTTTGATGTTCATTGTACATGTAGAGAAGAAAACAAGGGAATCCAAATGGGTTGGATTCCCTTGTTTTTATCATGCTATTGAGTTGCTATCAAACCAATAGCATACTTAAACCAAGATAATTCATGGCAGCCATCAAAAAGTGGCTGCCAAACTACGGTAAAGCATGCTCGTGAACCTTTGAAACAGCATATCGAGCCAAACCAACTGAACGAACCTGAGAAAGCTCATTCGATCGAGAAAGCTCGACGACGACGACGACGACGACGACGACGACACCATGCAGCTCAGTCTTCCTCTTGCGCTATCGACAGCACGTGCAGCAGCAGCAGCCACTGCTACGACTACCACTACGCTACGAACGACCGCAAACATGGTCGCAGACGCAACAGATCCAACAACAACAGCAACGATGCCAGCGTTCGCGACTGCCGAGCTCGGCGAGAGCTCGCTCCTCGACCAGCTCCACGACCTCCACCGGCGTCTCGCAGCGGTGCGGCAAGACTCGCAGCGCTACAACTCGACGTCGCGCAACATCGGTCCGATCCCGATGGCAAGTGAGTCGAACAAGATCATTGTGTGCTCGCTCCACCGCTGCGTGCGCATGGTCAGGACGAACCAAGACGACTCGTGGCAGTACATCCCGTCCGACACGGGCTTCAAGAGCGCAGTCGACTACCTCTGCGAAGGCAACAACGTGCAGTGGATCTCGTGGCCCGGCGCAGTCGTTGACGAGTCGAGCCACGACGGCGTGCGCCGGAAGCTCGAGTCTGAGTACAACTGCCGCCCGGTGTTCTTCACAAGCGATATGCTCGATCTGTTCCACAATCAGGTACGTCCACATCATCAGAGTGTCTGTCCATCTGTGAGCGACATATCGTGAGAGTCCGTGCAACTGACTGCCACTCTGCACTGTCGCTAGTTCTGCAATGAGATCCTCTGGCCGCTCTTCCACTCGCTCTCGCAGCGCTCGGACAGCCGCTTGCTCGAGAGCTTTGCCGACAAGTACGAAGCGTACTGCGCCGCGAACCAAAAGTTCCTCGAAGCAGTCTCGGAGATCTACAAAGACGGCGACCTCGTGCTTGTGTGCGACTACCAGCTCATGAACTTGCCAGGCTTGCTGCGTCGGCGCTTCCCGGACATCACGTGTGGGTTTTACTTCCACTCGCCGTTCCCGTCGCCCGAGTTCTTCCAGATGCTTCCAGCGCGCGAAGCGTTGCTCCACGGCGTCTTGGGTGCAGACCTCGTTGTGTTCAACCACTTTGACTACATTCGCCACTTCCTCAACGTTTGCACGCGCATACTCGGGCTCGAGTCGTCGCCGAGTCGTGTTGAGTACAATGGCCGGTTGATCTCGCTCGGGATCTGTCCGATGGGGATTAACCCACTCAAGTACGACATCACACCGAGTGTCCAGACGCAGATCGCGCGCCTTAAGCAGCAGCAGTGCGACAGCGGCATGAAGATCCTCGTCGGTGTCCACAAGCTCGACTTTTGCAAAGGCATCCTCGAGATGCTCGAAGCGATGGAGTACCTGCTGCAGCACTACCCCGAATACCGCGGCAAAGTCGTGCTGTTTGCCGTTGTGCGAGAAGCAGGACGCACGGCGTCGTCGCAGTACCAGATGCTCAATCGTCAGATCAACGAGCTCGTCGGTCGCGTGAATGGCAAGTTTGGCACGGCCGAGTACTGTCCAGTGCGGTACTTGCAGCGCACGATCGCACACGATGAGCTCGTGGCGCTGTACAACTCGGCAGACGTCGGGATCGTGAGCAGCATCAAAGAAGGAATCAACCTCCAAGCCATGGAGTTCATCGCGGCGCAGAAAGAGTCGTGCGGCGGCGTGCTCGTGTACAGCGAGTTTGCTGGGTACGTCTATGTTTGAGTGGGTTATTTGGGTTATGTTGGGTTTTATGACACCGACCTGTTGCGTATGACTGGACGTACTAGCTGCGCATCGTCGTTCCAAGGCGCGTTGCTTGTGAACCCAATGCACATTGAGCAAGTCGCTGCGAGCATTGACACGGCGCTGAAGATGAGCACGACGACCAAGCGCATTCGCCACCACCAGCTCTCGCGGTACGTGAACACGTACACATCGACGCTCTGGGCACAACGCATCATGTCGGCGCTCAATGAAGCCGCTGCGACTGCGCAAGAGTACAATCGCCTCGAGAAGCTCGACACGGCGCAGTTGCTTGGGTACTATGAGCGCAGTCAGCGCCGACTGTTCTTGCTAGACTACGACGGCACGCTCGTGAACTACCAGAGCATGGCCGAGCTCGCTGGTCCGTCTACAGCGCTGCTCTCGTGTCTCGAAGAGCTCGCGGCCGACCCGCACAACTCGGTCTATATCATCAGTGGCCGCAACAAAGCGCGCTTGCAGGTACGACTCATAGCGAGTGCTTGATGGATCTGCTAGTGATATCGGACTGATCATGCACAACAACACTGTTGTCTGTGGCTATGAGCAGGAGTGGTTTGGTCACCTTGCACGCGTGGGACTCGCTGCTGAGCACGGCTACTGGTTCCGTCCAGCGGCCAAGCACCCGCTGTCGCAGTTCAAAGCCGCAGAGGACGACGCGACTGCCGACCCGCTGTTTGCAGCTGACAGTGTGAGCATCAGCAGCACTGAAGCAGTCGATGGCTCCGTCACAAGTAGCAGCACTGGACACGAAAGCGCACTGCTTGCTCAAGACAACGATGACGACGACGACCTCGCACTCGCGAGCAACAGCAGTGGTCCACCGAGTCCTGAGCACCTCGAGAGCGTGCCGTGGCAGTGCATGTTCAGCGACGTCGAGCTCGAGTGGCGCGACGAAGTCGAGAGTATCCTCGAGCACTTTACTGAGCGCACGCCCGGCTCGCTCTTGGACATCAAGGACTGCTCGTACACGTGGCACTTTCGCGACGCTGACCCAGAGTTTGGACTGAAGCAAGCGAAAGACCTGCAGCTCCACTTTGACCAGATGCTCCGTGACCGCCCTGTTGGCATTGTCATGTGCCGCATCAAGAAGTACGTTACGATCCGGCCGTGGCGCGTGAACAAGGGTCGCGCCGTGAGCCGGATCCTCGAGTACGAGAGCGAGACGCCGTACTTCACGTCGCTCGACTCGGACTTTATCTTGGCCGTCGGCGACGAGCGCACGGACGAAGACATGTTCAACGTCGTCCAGGGTAGCAACTGCTACACGTGCACAGTCGGCATGAAGGTCAGTCGCGCGCAGTACTACCTCGACGACCCAGACGACGTCTTGCGCGTCTTGACTGCGATGACGAGTCTCCAAGCAGATCGCCAAGCGCCATAGGTAGCGGCAGTAGGCAAGGCGACGAGTCGGACAACCGAACAGTTGTGTATCTGGGTGTCGGTAGCGGAGCTCTTGTGTGTTGACTGCTCGACAGTCGTGCTGTGCTGTTAGCCACTCAATCACTCAATGACCTACAAACGTACGTTCCTACTATCCCCTTCCGTCCATTCACTCGTCATCCGATGACTCGTCGCTGCTCTCGACGACCTTTGCTTTCGCTTTCTTGCGCGTCTGGCGCTGCGGACGCTTTGCGCGTGGCATCTCGACAGTCTGCACTGCTGGCTCTTTCGTCTTTTTGCTCCCGCGGCGTCCACGCGCCTTGGGCTTTGGCGTCGCTGGCTCACGTGCTGGAGTAGCAGCAACTGCACTGTCACCTCCGCCTGCGACAACGTCGTCGTCCTCCTCTTCGCCGTTCTCGGCGCTCGCAACGAGCTTCTCAAGCTGCTCGATCGCGTCTTTCATCTCGGCAGTCGTCGACGCCGTGTTGTTTCCGCGCCGGACTTTGCTTACGAGGTGCCCAAAGTGCGCACTCACACTCGAGTCCGTGAGCGCGTCGCGCAGGAGCTTGCGATTCTGGAGCATGTACCGCAGCGACTTTTCCGTGTGCGCGAGCTGAGCGAGACAGAACGCCAAGTCGCGCTGGTGCTTGACTTTCACCGCGGACGGGAAGCGCTGGCAGAGCTTCTCGACGATGCTCTCGATCTGCTTCTCCTTTGTGAGGAACTGGATGAGGAACCGACTGATCGACTCAAAGTTCTCGTTCGACACGAGTTCACTGCGAGCAGACAGACACAGGTAGAGTCAGGTCAGTGATCCATGGTTTAACCCATATAACCCAATCCAACAAACACACAAAAACCCAATGCAACGCACCTCGACGAGAGCTGGCCGATCGCGTCTGGGAGCATGTTGTAGATCGGGTTCGTGCCTTTCTTCGAGAGCTCGTGGAAGAAGAGCTTCGTCATGTTCCGGATGCCCTCTTCGTCGTCCACGAGCGAGATCGCGATCTCGCTGATCTGCGCCTTCACTTTGATCATGTCGTTCAGAATCAAGTGCGAGAGCACGACGATCGTGTTCTTCCTGACGTTCACGTCCACGTCTCGGAGGCGGTTGTACAAGTGCGTCGTCCAGGGTTCGATCAAGTTTGGGTACCGGTACGACAGGTCGCCGAGCGCAATGATCACGTCGCCGCGCACGGACGGCAGTGGTGACTCTTGCAGAATCGTAAACAGCAGCTGCAAGTGCTTGCTGCAGAACTCGTCCGAGACCGCCATGAACTTGCTCAGCGCCACGACCGCGCACTCGATCAAGAGCTCGTCGCCGCTAATCTCGTCGTCGTCCGTGCCGCTGCTGCTGCCGCGCAGGACCCGGATGATGAGCGGACCGTACATGCCGAGGAGGTTCCGGCACACGATCTCGCGCTGCGTCATCGTCTGGACGTACATGTCCTCCTCCGCCTCGACTTCGGCTGCGACACCGAGCTCGTCCTCCATCGCCGAGACGTCCTCTGGGTCGTCGTGTGGGTCACGCGCATTGTCGCCATCACCGTCGTCACCATTGCCGTCGTTCGCACTCTGGCGCAGCTGCTTCTCTTCGTGCGTCACGCGGAGCTTCTTCATCGACATCGCGAGCTTCTCGATGTGCACAGCGACCTTCACGGCGACGTGGCCGACGACAAAGAGAAAGTGCGCGAGCTCAAAGATCGAGATCGAGTCGACCGCGTCGTCCTGGAAGAGACCTTGGGACAAGTGCCGCACGACTTCGCCGCAGATCTCTTCGGGCTTCTCGCAGATCGAGAAGATCGCTTCGATCGCCTGCTGCGCCGTGTCGAACCACGCCGACTGCGCGCTTGCGACTGGTCGTGCAGCTTTCGATGTGAACTCGAGCACAAGGAAGCCCTGGAGGCGCGCAACAATCTGCTCGATCGTCTCCAAGTTCACGCGCTGGATGCGCTGCCGCATGCTCGCATTCGCGGCGGTCTTTGGGTCGAGGTGGAGGCACTGGATGAGGTGGCACGCGGCGCTGAGCACGCGCGTCGTGACGTCGGTCTGGCAGCTCACGTCGCCAAAGCCGTTTGCGTAGATCTGACCGAGTCGGTCGTTCGAGAGGAGCATTGCGCGGTCGACGCTGGCGATCATACTGAGCATCGACAGCGCGTTCCCAAGCACCGCCGCTGGGTACGCGCGCTCGTCGACAAAGTCCCAGAGCGCATTGATGACCGACATTGGAATGAGTCGCTTCACGTGGAGCTCGCCGACGATCTTCTCCAAGCACGTGTACTCTGCGACCGTGCACTCGTCGAGGAACTTCACGAGGTTCTCTGCGATCGCCTCGGGCGACTCGCGCTCCGGGTCGTTCGCAGCGATCTGGATAAACAGCGCGGCAAACGTCGTGAGGAGCTGGTCGTGGACCGACGGATCGGCGCGCCAGATGAGCGTGAGCATCTTCTTGATGCCGCTGTACGCCGCTTCGAGGTGGAACCGGTGCGCCTTTTCAAAGAACTGGATCGCTTCGAGGACGTCCGAGACCGACTTGCTCCCCAAGAGCTGCGCAATGAGCGGCAGCGCCTTGAGCTCAAACTCGTCGATGAAGCCCATGGCGTCTTCGTAGAACGCGAGCATGCGCGCCATCGTCGCGACCTCTTGCTCGAGCTGCGCTTTGCGCGCACTGTCGGTCACTGCGTCGGGGACGGCGTCCTCAGTATCATCGGCGTCCTCGGCGGCGCCGCCACTCGTGCCGTTCATCGCAGCGTGGACCTCGCGCTCTGCGAGCACAATGAGCTCGTCGCGCTTCGTCTTGACGTCGGCGAGCAGCGCGTCGCGCTTCGTACTGTACGACGCGCGCTCGAGGTTCCCCATGAACGGATTGCTCTCGAGCAAGAGCGTGAGCAAGTGCATGCTATGGCGCCGCACGACTGCGGCTTTGTCTTGGAGCCGACCAACGGCGATGAGCGTCACGCGCTTGAGCATGTGGATCGGCAGCGCGCCGGCTTCGCACAGGACGTACCACATCTTGAGCACGTGGCTCCGTGCGAACGAGTTGATGTCGTGCATGCGGTCTTCGAGCACGTCCAAGAGCTGGTCGCGCGTCGAGCGAGACAAGGCGCGACGCGTGGCTTCACGCGGTGCGACAGCCGCCGCTGGGTCAGCGGCAGCCTCACTGTCGTCGTCGCTGTCGTCGCTTGCGTCTTCGTCATCGTCACTGTCGTTATCGTCTTTGCTCCTCTTCTTCTTCTTTGTCTTGGGAGTCCGTTTGGCAGTAGCAGCAGCAGCGTCGTCAGTAGCACTCGGCGCTTGGTCGAGCGCATGGCCCGTCTGGCGAAAGTTCCAGAGCAGGATCTGCGTGATGCACGTCACGGACGCATTACGGAGCTGGTACGACTCGGAGTCGAGGAGCGCGAGCACGAAGCTCAGGTTCTCCATGATCAAGTACGGCGTGAGCGTCGAGAGTGTCGCGAGGAACGTCGAGATGTTCTTCGTCCCGATCGTGTCTTTCGACGCGTCGCGCGACGACGTCTTGCCAATGGCGCTGATGAGGTCCGCGGCGAACCCGAGGTTCTCGTACGTAAAGTACAGGAGCTCGACCATGTCGGCGACCCAGCTGCTGAGGTGCTCGTGCGCGTAGATGAGCTCAACGAGCGACGTCACGACTGAGATGTGGATCGACGGCACTTTCTGGAGACTCTTGGCCACCAACTAGGACGACGACGACCGAGTCAGAGCGAGTGTTAGAGGATGAGGGACACGGGGCGTCTTGGATGGAGCATAGGAGCAGGACGTACGTGGTACATCTTGGGGCGGAGCGTCTTGCTGCGGCAGAGCTGCGTGTTCTCGAGGAGCTGGAACACGACTTTGGAGTAGAGCACGGCGAACTCCTGCGTTCACGTATGTTGGGCATCGTCAGGGAGTCAGTCTGTGCGTCCGATAGAGAGAGAGACTGGGGGCATCACGTACCTCTTCTGGCAAGTTCATCTTCCACAACCCAAACGTCTCAGTCGTGATCGACTTGGTCAGCGTCTGGACTGCGCTCTCGACCACGCGTCCCCAGTTCACGCGATGCGCTGCGGACGCGCTCTTCTTCTTCTGCTCCGTCCATCGGTCCATAGTCAGTCAGTCAGTCAGTCAGTCGATGGAGCTATCAGTCGAGTCCTAGAGACGAGACGAGAGAGGCCGGACCTTGGCGACAATGTCTTTCTCCTGCTGCAGCAGCTGGTGGCTCAGCGTCGTGAGCGTCATGATGAGGAAGTAGACCGAGACTTTGAATGCGCTGCGGTACTGGTCGATCTCCTCGGGCTCCGTGCTGCGCTCGAGCGTCTGCACGCCGTCTGTCACGTTCTTCACAAACGCCGTGAGCACTTCGACGACGCGGAGCTGAATCGCCTCCGACAGCGACGCGTGCTTCCTACGAGCGTGTGTACAGTACATAGGCGTGTGTGAGCAGCGGTACCAAGCGATGCAGTCGGCAATACAACAATCACAGCACTAGGAGCATGAACGACGGACGGACGCACTTGACGAGACTGTAGCAAAAGTCGAGGCACTCTTCCTGCAAGAGCTCGAGTCCGGCGTCCGTGGTGCTCAGCACGTGCATCTCGAGCTTGCGCAAGCGCGAGGCGATCTCTTTGTCATCGAGGTCGTCGAACGCGTGGACGTGGCGCACGTGGTAGCGCTCGGCCTTGGGCAGCTCCAGGTCCGCCAAGTGGAGCGGCACGAGGAACTCCATCGTCACGCACGAGCTGCTCCGATTGCTGCAAGTGCTGATAGTGAAGACGAGTGCCTTGCGAGTGAGCGCGAAAAGGAGACGGCAGCTGGCGTTTGAAACTTCTAATAGTGAAAAAAAGAGAGGAGTTTGCACTCGATGACACTCAACACCAGGAGATGGCGAGATGGCGCACTGCGAAGGATGCAGCGGTGCAAGCATGGCGAGACGCGATCGGCGTGCGTGCTGTGATGCTGGACAGACATGCGAGTCCAAAAGGCGGCAAAAGATCGGTCGAGCACCAAAGCTCTTGGCGAGCAACACGCCCACCGAGCTCGAGATGGCCATGGATGTTGCTGACAACAACAACACCAACGACAACAACAGGCATGTGGCACGTGCAATCGATCGATCGTCTTGTATTCGCTTGTTGTGGATGCGATCGTGGACAGAGTCTAAATTTCATGAAACAGGACTGGAGCTGCTGCTCACTTGCGTGCGCGCTTGCGCGGACGCTTGGTGCGCTTCGCACTCGTCGTCGTTGCGTCTTGCGTCTCACTTGTCTCGTCCTTCTTCGTGTCCACAACGTCTGGCGCCGTCGTCTTGGTCATTGCTGCTGCTTTACGCTTCTTGGACGACGACGTCACTGGCGCTTCGAGCTGCTTGAGCTTCTCGGCACGCGCCTTTGCCTTTGATGCGGCACGCGCCTCGGCCTCTTGCTGCGCCTGCACACGCGCTGCTTCCTCTGCTTGCCACCGCGGGAGCTCCTTTTGATACCGCGTGCCAGCCATGTGCGCTTGAATGCGTGCGACGTCGCGCGGGTGCTCGGTCTCTGTGACGCTGCACCAGAGCAACTGCGCCGCTTTCTTCGCGTCCGGGTGCGGCGTGAACATCGGCGTGAACGCCGCGAACGACTGCGTCTTGAGCTTCGCGCGCACGTAGCTCTTGCCGCGCACGTACGCCTGGATCACGGCCACGTCAGCTTTCATCTCGTGCCCAGTCGTCGTGCAGCGCACGCGGCTGCCGTCGCCCACGAACGCCAGGTCATCGAGCGAACTCACGAGCGCGTCGACACTCGCCGCGTCCGACTTGTTCGTCTGCTGCTGCTGCTTCTTTGCACTCTTGGCGACGGCGTTTGCGTCGAGCGATGCGAGTGCTGGACGTCCGGCTTTGCTCGTTGGCGTGTCCTTCGCAGTCGTGGCAGACGCTGCAGGACTTGCCTTTGCTGCCAGCGACTGCTTCGCCGGCGACTTCTTTGTGGGCGGCGTCTGCTTCGTTGCTGGCGACGCTGCCACATTCTTCTTCTCTGGCGTCTGCTTGGTCTGCGCAGTCTCTGGTTTTGCGGGCGACTTTGTCTTCGTCGCCACTGGCGTCGCTGGCTTTGCCTCAGGCGTCTTTTGCTTCTGCTGCGTCGCAGCGTCAGGTACGTCTGCTTTGCGCTGTGGCGTCGCAGTGTTAGTGTCAGCTGCCTTGGCGCTTGGTGATGCATTTGTCGTTGCGGCAGCAGGAGCAGCAGGCGATGCAGTCGCAGCCGAGGACTTCTTTCCCGCCACTGGCTCTGGCTCGCTCGCTTTCGTTGGCGTGACTAGCGTCGGCGCCGCCGTTGCTGCTGGCTCACCGAGTGCAGCGCGCATGCGCGACTCGCCATCCGTCGGGTTCGCTGCCATGAAGTCCTGCACGTGCTGGAGGATCACGTCGGACTTGGCGTTGCCGCGGCAGAGCTGGAACTCCTTCGCGAGCGCCTGGAGCTCTTTGCGGGAGAGCGCAGTGAGGTCGAGCGCGCTGGTCATAGCGGCAATAGTGCTGTACTCGTGATCGGTCGATGGATACACGCGTTCGTTTGCTCGTGCGTACGTGCGTGGCGGAGCTGCTCGGCCTGTCGGTCGCTGCTGCTCTGATGCGCGTCGTCGTCACGAATGGCTCGATTTGCGCGCGGCGCTTCGGAACCAACAGAAATAACGGCTTGAATGGAGTATCAAACATAGTGAAATCAAGTGCTTTTTATATAAACTTTGACGTTCGCGCCATTTTCTGATTTGCTACGTAGTCCACATAACGCAACGACGATCTTCCAGCAGCTCAAACGTCGACAGCAACAACGACGAGTATGTGGCGGCGCTCGACGAGCATCACTGTGCGCGCACAGCTCCTGCTGCGTTCCCAACTGACGCAAACACGTGCATGGAGTAGCGATACGACACGCCCGCTGCGCGTCGGTATCATTGGAGCTGGTCGCATTGGTCGCGTGCATGCTCAAGGACTTCGGCACACCTCGGCAGAACTGCGAGTGGTACGTGCAATCGCTCTCGCTGAACGATGCAAAGCTATTGCTCTCTATGCTGCTACAGCTCGCTCACACGCCCGCAATCAAACTTGCCCGCTTGCACCTGTCCGTCAGATCTCGGATCCGTTCGCCGAGGACGCGAGAGCCGCTGCTGCAGCCTTTGGGATCCCCAAGTGGACGCTCCGTGCATCCGATGTGATCCAGGACCCCGAGATCGACGCCGTCGTGATCTGCTCGCCCACGGACAAGCACGCGGAGCAGATCATCGAGGCTGCGGCGCACAAGAAGCACATCTTTTGCGAAAAG
>JAASFL010000016.1:0-62460 GCA_023333735.1 Globisporangium takayamanum
ACCCGGGAGCTTGTACTCGAGCTTCACGGTCGCGTTCAGCCGCGCCGTCTTCTGCTTGATCGCCTCGACCGGGAAGAACGTCGCGCCGATCTGCTGCGTGATGCCGCCTGCTTCGCCGTCCTGGACCTTCGTCTTCCGGATATTGTCGAGCAGCTTCGTCTTGCCCGTGTCGACGTGCCCCATGATACAGCAGATCGGCGACCGCAAGTTGTCGAGCGAGACGTTTGCGAGCGCCTCCTCTTCGCGCACGCGCCGGCGGTCTGCAGCTTCGCGCTTCTTCCGGTCCGCCTCTTGCTGCGCCTTGGAGCGAATGCGCTCTTGCTCAGCGTTGATGCGCGCTTGCTCCTCGAGCTCCTCCTGGCGCTTCTTGAGCGCAATGCCCTGCTGCACGAGGCGCTCTTGCTCCTTCTGCTGCTCAATCAGGAGCAAGTCCTCGACTTCGTCGTCGCTCTCGGCATTCGCGTCCGCGCCGGCGCTCGTTGTGTTGAGCTTGTCTTCGAGCGACGCGACAATGTCGCTGCTCTCCCAGTCTTCGTCGTCCCACGCGTCTGGCGCTTCGGCTTCGTCCGCGGCGTTCTCCCAGTCGTCTGCGACGTCCGCAGCCTCTTCTTCGGCTTCCTTTGCGGCCTTTGCAGCGGCCTCTGCCTCTTCAGCCTCTTGCTGGAGCTGCTGCTTGCTCTTCTTGCTCTTGTTGTTGTTGTTGTTTGAGTACACGACCTTCTTCTTCTCTTCCTCAGGCGCCGCGGCGTCAGGCACCATCCCAGCTTGCTGCAGCGCTTCGAGCGCCGCCTGTGCCTTTGCGAGCTTCTGCTTCTGCGCCTTTGTCATGTACGTCCCCTCCTTTTTCTGGCGCTCGACCTTCGCGGCCTTTGCCTCTTTCTTCTTGCGACGGATCTCCTCGGCCGCAGCTTCTTCTGCGAGCCGGCGCTCCTCTTCCTCACGCTCAATGCGCTCCTGCTCGAGACGCTCCTGCTCAATGCGCTCTTGCTCAGCACGCAGCGCGGCTTGGCGCTCGGCCAAGAGCTTCGCGGCCGCAGACAGCGGCTTCTTCGCACCAGTGTCCTGCTCGGGCTTCTTCTCATCCGGTTTCTTCTTGCCCTTCTTCTTCTTCTTGTTGTCCTTTTTGTCTGCACCAGCCGACGTGTCGACGCCGAGCGACGCGAGGTACGCGGCTGCAGCAGCATCGACGTCGCTCTTGTCAGTCGACTCGCTCGCAGGAGCAGCAGCAGCGGCGTCTGTGGCAGCAGCAGGAGCACCGTCCGACGCAGGCGTCTCGGGCTTGAACTCGCTCAAGAGGTCGTCCCAGTCATCTGCAGCGCTGCTCGCAGCGGCAGCAGGCTTCTTGCCCGCGGGCTTCTTCCCTTTCTTTGGCGGCATCGCAACGACGACAACGTGGTCTACTAGTGATCGAGATGGATGGAGTGCTGCTGCTCCCTCTTCTTGCTCTTGCGCTTGAGCACACTCGGGTCGTCTCTGCGATTTTGAGTGAGAGACCTCACGAAATTCAATGGCTCCGCGAGCAGGTCGACGCGAACAGCTGAGCGCTTTCCTCGTTCACATACAAATACCAAGGTATTTGTTGGAATACGCAGATGTTTCAACCTGGATTTGTTTGCTATCCGCAGATTTTTTTGTATGTTGTACAGTTTGAAATGTAGATAGTATCCCGCATTTAAATCGAGTAAAACAGTACAATTGTTGGACATGTGCAGTTCATTTCAAGCAAAACTATCGAACCAGTTTACTATTGCAAATGTCTTCATAATCAAATCAAGTGACTTGCCAAAGGCTATGTGGCCCACACACCTCCAAACGCTGTGAAATCCCTCATCTATTTCACTATTATCCATTGAAGCGACACGACTTGCTGCTGCAAGCTGGCACTACTCGACGTCACGCCATGTGTCATGGCCACTTGTTGACGTCCTGCTCGGCGTACTCCCTCCTACTGCTTCCAGTTGCTCACCAAAGCCCTGGGATCACGACTTTGCGGCTCTTGGGGTACTCGTCCTTGAACTTGTCGAGGTACCACTGGTGGTTGCTCACTGCGCGCGGCAAGAGGTTCGACGCCGAGTAGAACGCAAACGACCAACCAGCTGGCGAGCCCGTGAGGACGCTCCAGCCGCACCACTCGAGGAGCTCGCCAAAGTAGTTGGGCGCCGACACGAACGCAAACATGCCGCCATGCGGGATCGAGTACGTCGCGTCCCCAGGCTTGCGCAGCTTGATCACGACGTGGTCCGAGTGGATGTTGATCGCGAGGCCGACGACGAACATCGCGGCGCCAATGTAGAACGTCGGCCTCGTGAACGGCGCATCGGTCGCGTAGTCACCAAACTGGCTCAAGTACCGCGCGTTCACGTACGCGTTGACGACGTTGTAGGCGTCGGCCAGGAGCACGATCGTCAGTGGCATGCGCTTGTCCTTGCTCGTGCGGATCAAGAACGGGTACACGAACGTGCGGTAGAAGTAGTGCGTGCACCAGAGCGCAGCGCCAATGAGCGGCGTCGTCGACAAGCAGTGGTCGCCGAGCGCAAACACGAGCACGAACCAGAGCGCAGATGGCACTTCCATGAGCACCCACCCGAGGCGCGTGTTGAGCGTCGGACCCCAGCCAGGACGCACGTGGCGGCCGTACGGTGCTTTGATCACGCTCGTGGACACGAACGTGAGCACGCCGAGCGCAAACACTGTGCGCACGAGCCACGTGTGGAACGCGCGCTCGTGCTCGTCGCCTGAAAAGAGCAGCATCGTGCCGTCTGCGTCAATCGACTCGCTTGCTAGTTGCTGCTGGTGCTGGTGGTTTCTTGCTTGCGTGCTTGTGCGCTTGGCGGCGATCTTGGTTCTGCAGTGTTCTACTACGCAGCGCGTTGGCGGTCTGCAGCGCAGCGATGCACAGCGATGATGTCTGTGTGTGCGATGATTGCATGTGGATCGGCACAAAGTGTCCTCTGACTCATCACAAAGGACACTTTGATTATCTATGTCAAAATACAACACACGAAACAACTTTGATAATGTATGTACAAATCGAATTATTTGTTGTCTGTTTGTCACCAAAATACCACTTTCGTTTTGTATCAAATAATTGAAACGTCAAAATTTAACATAATATGGCGCTCTAATCAAAGCAATTTGCACGCATTCTTGCGCTGTTTCTGTGCGTCCGTTTTGCTTCTTTCGCCTCATACAAAGCTAAAGCCAACGAAGAGCGAGCGAGAGAGGAGATGATCGCGAAGACGCTCGTGCTGCTCCTTGCGGGCGTCGTGCTCGGCGAGGTCGCGCGTGCCGACATGGCGCTGCCGCACATGCCGCTCATCATGTGGTCCAAGCACTCGTACGTCTTGCGTCTCTCCTTCTGGCGCAATCACGCGCTCTCGTTCACACACAGTCGTGTTGAGCCACAACGAGATCTTTCGTAGTATCTGCAGCAGCTCACGATGTCATTGCTCGTGTATGTGCGTCGCTTCGATCATAGGACGTTCCAGAGCACCGAGTCGTACGTGAGCGCGGCGCTGGACGAGACTGCAGTCGTCTCGACGCTGCAGCGCGCAATGGCAGCGAGCAAGGTACGATGCAATAGCCCCAAGCGACTGTGAGGGGAGCGATCCATGCACACGCGGCGCTCTCATGCTCTTGCATATACCAGAGGACTCACTGCTCTGTGCTGTGTATTGTGGCCAATCGCAGTCGAATGCCGAGCTGCTCGCAGTGTTCCTGCCCACGACGCTCCACACGCAGGACGTCGCAAAGTTCACAGCGGCCGGCGCCTCGCGCTCGTTCGTGCATACTGCAGTGACTGACGCGACGACGTCGGCTGTGATTCCGCACACGACGCGCACCAAGTCGCTCGTCCAGGCGCTTGGAGACAACTCTGTGGCGTTCAACGACGTCCCCGTCGAAGAGCTCGAGGTGCGAAACCTGCCCGCGCTTCGTCTTCATACTGACAGAGCTCTCACTCAGTGACGGACCAACACTCATACATACGTACTCCAATTGCAACTATAGTCGTTCCTGTCGACGCGCAAAGGCCAAGCGCTCGCAACGAACGGCCAGACCGACCTGCTCGTTGTGCGCATCGCCACGGACGCGCACTCGCTCCCGGAGACTGATGCGCTCATCCAAGCAGCGTCGGAAGTGCTCGCGAGCGCCACGAAAGGCGCAGTGGACTTTGCTTTGACAGGCGACGCAGCAGTGCCGACGCAGCTCCCAGCGACTGTGCCAAATGCGCGCCGTCGCCGTCTCGCAGCGAACACGACGAAGACGCCTGCAGCAGCCGGTGCGCTCGTGTGCGAGACGGGCTTGACGCTCGGGTACTCGGGCGGCAAAGCGTTCTGCTTCTCGCACTACGTGCACATGACGCCCGAGGTGCTCACGGGTCTGCTCTTTGGGCTCTTCTTCATCTTCCTCGCGTACATTGGCATCAGTGCGCTCAGTGCGATCCAGACGCCGACGCGGTACCCGCACCACGGCCCACCGCGCGGGAAAGAGTTCTAAGTGCGCACACTCGTGCGTATTTTAGCACCATATGCGGACTTATGGACAGATTGAGAGAACGAGCGAGCGAGTGCACGTGAGCGATACGAGAGCGCGCAGTGCACGTGCATATAGTTTACACAGTGAACGCCAGATCACCACCACTTGCCATGCTTGCCTGTGTGCGGACTTAGGTCTATGGATGGTTGGATGGACTGAGTACACACACTAGGGCGTGTCGAGGACCACGCGGATGTTGAGCGAGCAGCCGTTGCACGGCACGACGTCGACGCCGTCGAGCAGCTCGTCTTCGCTCACTTCGTACACGTCGCCGCACCGACACGGACGCGTCAAGAGCACTTCTTCGTCTGTGTCTGCGTCTGCTGGCACGACTTCGCGCGTCATCTCGCGCACCGACACGACGTCAGCAACACGCACGAACTCGACGTCACGCTTGTGCACGACTGCATCGCGCAGCAGCTTCGCATCGTACGCTGCGCGCAGCTCAGGATCACGCAGCGTCTCGTACGCCTCTTGGATGCGCACAAACGCAGCGTCTGTCGTTGTTGATGTCGCTGCGGATGGCGGCGTCACTGCGTCAAGTGCATCAGTATTTGTAGCGGTAGAGCGCTTGTCTGGGTGGTGCTGACGTGCAGCGCGGTGGTAGGCGCGCCGGATCTCGTCGACCGAGCTCTGCGGCGACACGTCGAGCAGGTCGTAAAGCGACGTTGCTGCCATGGCCATTGCTGTCTTGTGTGTGCTTTGTGTTGCTGTCTTGGTGGTCAAATGCGAGTGTGCAGCACTTAATAGTGAAATAAATGAGTGATATAACAGCCTACTCTTGTAGGCGATGCACTCTTGAGCTGCTTCGCGGAGCGATCGAGTCGCTCGAGGTGCGGTGCTGCTTCTGAGAGCGCTGCAACAGTCCATGCACCTCTCGCATCCGTCATTCTCGGAGATTGCGCTCTCGTTTCTCTCGACGGAGGCGACGATCTCGATCCCGAGCTTCATGAAGTGAGAGAAGTGGACCAAGTAATGCTCCAAGTTTGACAGTCTCATGAAGACGAAGCTGCTGCACCACTTGCACCAGCTACACGCGTCTGACGAAGTTGCTCACGCTGACCGAGCGCTTGTGTCACGAGTGCATTCACTGTCGTTGTCTGTGTCGACCAGTGTTCGCCAGCAAGAGTTCGAGCCACCAGGACAGCGCATTGTCTCTCAACCTGCGCTAACGCAGCGAGCTTTGTGAGTCGTTCACGCGCTCTGAGGGTCCAGACACGAGTGTGAGGATCTCAGCATGAGAGATGCTCAAGCGTGTAAGTGAGTCGCTTCGACGTTGATCGCTGCACTTCGTGGGCTGACTACCGACGTTCGGGTCCGTCAGGGGGTCCGTCAGGAGGTTCGGTCGTTTCGACTTGAGCCTGAAATTGGCGAGTTCGCCAACTTCGCGAAGAACGAAGCACGAAGCAACAGACGTACGCACGCAGCAGCAAGAGCGCAAGCAGCATCAAGCTGTAAGGTGCCGTTAGCAGCAGCGTCGCCGTCCAGACCAAAGGCACCACTTGCGCGTCGTCAAGCAAAAGATAACAACAATGCCTCATACGCTGCGCACCTCGCTGTTCCACTAAGCTCTGACTCGCAACTCCCAGCACCCAGCACCCAGCACTCTGCACAGTGAGCATGCGGCTGATGCATCGACGCAAGTCCGGCTCGGGCGGCGAGTTCCGCGACACGTTCCGGAATCGCAAGCGCTCGGGCTCAGCCGAGTTCCTCTTTGCCGAAGTCCGCAATGCGTTTGACCCAAACTCGCGCGTCATCACGACGTGGCAGCAGCTCACGCTCGCCTGCATTCTCTACGAGCTCCTCCTCGTACAGTACGTCGCAGTGTTCACGCCAGATGTCGGGCGCTCCCAGCTCGCAGGGCTGTACGTCTGCGAGCTCGTGTTCTGCGTCGACAT
Source organism: Globisporangium takayamanum (assembly GCA_023333735.1). Classification (NCBI taxonomy): domain Eukaryota; phylum Oomycota; class Peronosporomycetes; order Pythiales; family Pythiaceae; genus Globisporangium; species Globisporangium takayamanum. The sequence continues at coordinate 6,435 of JAASFL010000016.1, forward strand.
CTACGTGCAGCTCAACACTGGCTACTACGAAGACGGCAACGTCCTGCGCGACACGCGCAAGTCCCGGACCAAGTACTTGCGCTCGCTCGGCTTTGTGCTTGGCGTCCTTGCGCTCTTGCCGCTGTCGCTCCTGCCGATCGACCTCGAGCACACGTCGCTCGTGTTTCTCGAGTTCCACAAGCTCACGCGTGTCCGGCGCTTGCCGAAGCTCATCTCGAACCTCGACAACATCTACGCGCGCTACTTCGTGCCGCTCAAGCTCGTCAAAGTCCTGGGCATCACGCTCCTGACGTCGCACTTTGTCGCCTGCGCGCGCTTCTCGTTTGGCTACGACACGCACCATGACAACCACTGGCTCCCACACGTCCCCGATCACGAGCAGCACGCGCAGCAGAAGTACCTCATGTCGCTCTTCTGGGCGTTCGGGCTCCTCTCAGGGCTCTTTGAAGGCGAGCTCCCGCACACGAACGCGCAGTTTGCGTTCACGATCTTCGTCGCGCTCTGCGGCTTCTCGCTCTTCACGTACCTCTGCGCGACGTTCTTTCTGCTGTCCAAGTGCGAGAGCGGCGACTCGGAGATGGCCGAAGCGCGCGTGAACCAGTTCCAGCACATCTTGGCGTTCCATCGCGTCCCATACAAGCTCCAGCAACAGGCAGTCGAGTACCTCAAGCGGTACTACACGCAAGCAGAGGCGAACGACCGCGAAGCCGCGCGACTGCTCTGTCCGTCGATCGCAAGCGACATCCAGATCGAGCTGCTCCAGGACACGGTCGCGCGCATCCCAGTCTTTGATGGCTGTGATACGCACTTCATCAAGGCGGTCACGAGCTTGCTCGAGCTCATCTCGTGCCCGGCGCACTTTGTGCTCTTCAGAGCCGGCGACCACGGCGACGCGATGTACGTCGTGAACTCGGGCGTGCTCTACACAGTAGTGAATGGCGTCAAAGTGCGCGAGCTGCGCAAAGGGAGCTTCTTTGGCGAAGTCGCGGTGCTCGCAAAGCTCCCGCGCTCCGCAACGATGATCACGACGACAAGCTCCTGGAAGGGTACCCGCGGTACGCGCGGCTGATCTCGAGCACCGTCGACCGCATGCTCAAGACTGCGAACTCAAAAGACGAGGACAAGATCAGCCAAGTCGCGAGCAGTGGCGTCGCGCCAGCCGCTTCGAAGAAGAAGAAGTCGATGCTGCTCCAGGTCGTTGGTCTGCGCGCGGAGCAGAAGCTCTGGCGAAGCAAGAAGTCGCTCGCGGCCGTGCAGCCAGCAGCAGAGGATAGCACTGGACCGTCGGTAAACAACATTGACTCTGCTGCTATGGCGTCGGCCAGGTCCCAGTCGCCGACAGTCGACGCGCTCGCATCTACAGCCGCCGCCGCCACGGTTCTCTACCCCGAGCGCGCAGCATCACCTTGTGGCTACCACCTCCAGTCGCTCAAGATACATCCAGAGCGAGACGACGCCAACATCAATGGCGCGTCGGCACCACCGACGGCGACCAGTGCGCCGCTCAAGCGCAACTCGCTCTTCCGTGCGAGCAAGCGCAAGTTGGAGCTCTTCCGCGAGAGCTTCTTCCGCAAAGGCCGAGTCGGACCGAGCGACGGCAAGCCACAGGACGTCATCCGAGGCTTCTACGACCAGCTCCCGCAGACTGCGCCACCGCCGCCGCCCACGACGCACTGGTGGGCAGCGCTGCTGTGCAAAAAGTACATTGACGCCGAGTCGCGCACGCGCATGGCGTAGCTCCTCTGCCTCCAGCTCATTCTCTGTTACGACTGGATCACAGTGCCGCTCCAGCTCGCGTTCCTCGTGCTCGATGACCACATCGTGCCGATCGCCGTGCTCAACATCGTGACGGATCTCGTCCTCTGGGCCGACGTGTACGGGAACTTTAACCTCTCGTACACACTCAACGCCGAGAAGATCACCGAGCCCGTGCGCAGTGCGAAGCGTTACGCCTCGAGCTGGGCGTTCGTGCTCGATCTCTGCTGCGTCTGGCCGTACGGGATGTTCCAGCCGTCGCGCTTCAACACTGCCGCCGTGCGCCTCCCGCGTCTCCTGCGTGTGTGGCGCCTCAAAGGCCACTTTGCCGAAGTCGAGAGCTACACGCTCATGAACAGCCGCAAGCGCCTCCTTTTCTCCGGTCTCATCCTCCTCATGCTCTACCACATCGTCGCGTGCATGCACTTTAGCATCACGCACTGGGAGGGCTTTAGCCACCACGAAGAGGCGTGGATCCCATCTGAAGACGTCGCAATGGAGCAAGTGAACGCGACGCACTTTCGCGACTTTCACGGCCACGTGTACGCTGCGAGCGAGCCCAAGGTGTTCAAGATCGGCGCGATGCAGTACGCGCGGTCGCTCTACTACGCCGCGAACGTCCTCGCGGCGCTCGGTCGAACGATGGAACCAGCTAGCGACCGACAGTACGCGATTGCGCTCGGGTTCATGCTCAGCGGCTTCCTCATCACTGCGATCGTCGTGGACGAAGTCCAGAAGCGCTTCACGGCCTCAGCGTTTGAGCAAAAGGAGTTCTTCGCCACGCGCACGCGCATCCAGCTCTTCCTCAAGCGCTAGAGCGCGCCGCTGGCGATCCACCAGCGCGTGAACTCGTTCCTGGACTTTTGGTGGTCGTCCCATCGCGGCGCGATCATCCAAGAGCTCTTGGAAGAGCTCCCGACGGTGATCAAGCGCGACATTGTCAAGAGCATCTGCACGTCGGTGATCGAGACGCTTGGGCTCCTGCGCGTCGAAGATCCGTTCCGCACGAGCGCGTCGAACGAGATGCCCGACGACGTGCGCCTGCAGCTCGAAAGCATCTTGCTCGACAATTTGCGCTTTGTGCTGTACGGGCAAGGCGAAGTGATCTACCGCCTCGGCGACCACGCCGGAGGACTCTACTTTGTTCTCGAAGGCCGCGTCTCCGTCGTGCCGGACGGCGGGTACCCGTACGCAGTCCCGCTCGGCGGCTTCTTTGGCACTGACGCGCTGCACTTGCCAAGCGACAAAGCAAAGACCAAAGCAGCAGGAGCAGGAGGCGCAACAGCGATTGAGTATTCGGAGCACGTGACAGCGGTGAGCGGCTGCATCGTCGTGTACATCTCGCGCGAGCACTTGCTCGCAATGGAGAACGTCTTTCCGTCGCTCCCAGTCTCGCTCCACGTGCTCGAGCGCAAGCTCCAGAGCGCCAAGGTCGCACGGACGTCCGAGATCACGCACGGGGCTCATCCAGGGCCGCCAGTGTTGTCGCCGACGCTGCGGCGTGCACTGCTGGATGCTCAGACGACGCACACACTCGGGTACGTCTGGCACCGCGCAGTCGCGTGGCTCTGGCGGAACCAGACGAGCGTCGACCCAGACGCGCCATTCGTCGGTGTCTGGGAGACCTGGATCCTCGCGGCCATGACCGCACAGTGTGCGATCGTCGTGTACCACATCTGCTTTGGCGTCGAGCTCGCACCAAACGCCGCTGCGTCTCGCGTGTTTCTCAAAGCGGATGTGCTCACGCTCGTACTCGAGAGCTGCTTCTTCGTGGACATGTACCTCCAGTCTCGCCTCGGGTACTACGCGTACGGGAACAAGGTCATGGACATCCAGACGATCCGGACGCACTACTTCCGGTCGCGAGCGTTTGCGCTCGACGCCATTGCGCTCGTGCCGCTCTATGCGCTCAACTGGCTCGCACCGGACGTCCACGCGCGCCGGGAGCTCCTGAGCCTCAACAAACTCGTGCGCATCGTCAAGGCGCCGAGCCACTTTCGGTCGCTCGAGAGCAAGTACGTGAAGATCGCGACGGAGCTCCGACTCGTCAAGCTCGTGTACTACACGTACCTCATTGCGCACGTCTTTGGGTGCATCTGGTTCGGCTTTGCCGCGAACCTCTCGGGGCTCCAGACGTGGATCAAGGCCGCGGACGAAGACCCTGCGAAGACGACGTACTTTGGTGACAACGCGTGGCTCCCGCACAAAGCGCTGGAGCACGGGAGCCGGAGCTTGCAGTACTTTGGCTCGATCTTCTGGTCGTTTGGCTTGATGTCGGCGTCGAGCACCGGTGAGCTCCCAAAGAGCGTCGCGCAGTGCTTCTTCAGTGTCACGACAATGACGAGCGGCTTCTTCCTCTTTGCGTACGTCGTCGGGAACTTCCTCGACGTCATTGAGCTCCAGGACTCGGAGAACCGCGAGTTCGTCGCGAAGTTCAGCTCCATGCGCCACCTCCTCGCGCACTTCAAGCTCCCGCTGGAGATCCAAGAGTAGTTCAAGACGTTCTACTTCTTTAAGCGCTTCCACTCGATCACACAAGAGCACGTGCTCGAGCGCGTCCTTCCGCCGTCGCTTCTCGTCGACATTCGCATGTTCCAGCTCCAGCCAATGATCGTGAAAGTCGCGTTCCTCGCCGGCATGAAGGACTCGGTCACGCGCATGCTTGTCTGGCTCTTCACGCAGACGCTGTACGTGAAAGACGAGTTCATCTGCCGCTTTGGCGAAGAGGGCAGCGAGATGTTCTTCATCTTCACCGGTATGCTCGACATCCTCATCCCTGCCTCGCTCCTCGCATCGCCGCCACCACCGAGTGGGACGCCGCCATTGAGTCCAGGGACGCCAGCACTAACAGCGCCAGCGACGCTCAAGCCACCAATGTCGCCGTCTGCAAGCGGTGCGAGTCGCGGCATCCCAGCGCTCCAAAAGGTGAACGAGATCACCGCTGGGAGCTACTTTGGCGAAGCCGCGCTGTTCACGAACGCGCCGCGGAATGCGTTCGTGAAAGCCAAGACGTCGTGCATCCTCTATCGTCTCTCGCGCCAGTCGCTCGAGCTCGTGTTCGATCGGTACCCCGAGTGGAAGAAGGAGGTCTTGCGTATTGTCAAGATCCAGCAAGAGCAGCAGCGCCTCACGCGCTTGGCGACCGAAGTCCAAGAGAGCGACGCGAGTAGCAGCGCAAACAGTCGGCGCCGCGGACTCAAGCGCAACCTCTCGCGCATGGACGTCCTCAACTCGCGCGCCGAGGGCATTGAAGAGCTCTTGCTCGCCCACACACGCGCGGACAAGAAGAAGTCGCTTGCGTTCTCGCTCCAGCAAGCGCTGGTCAAGACAAACGTCCTCCCACGGCTGTCAGCCGCGCTTAATCCAGCGCTTGTGCAGCTTCGCCGCGTCCTCGCGTTGCTCGTGAATGGTGTCGAGATCCAGAGTCGGTCGTACATCATCTGGGTCCGTCTCACGTCGCTCTGCACAGTCTTCATGGCAGTGTTCATTCCGTACCGCGTCGTCTACGACGCGCTCGATCGCTGGAACGGCGTCCCCGTCGTGCTCCGGCTCGTCGAGTGCGTCTGCGAAGTCGTGTATTGGCTCGACATCTGGTTCCAGTTCCGCGTGCGGTCGAACCAAGTGGCGATGGAGCTATACGAGCAGGACCACTTGCTCGCGTACAAGCGCGAGCGCCTCGTGTGGGACTTTGCCGCGGCGTTCCCGCTCGACCACTTCGTCGTCGACTTTGTCTTTGAGCACGAGCACGCCGTGGCGAAGAAGTGGCTCCGGCTCAACCGGTGCTTGAAAGCGCGCAACTTGGTCTACTACCGCAACGAGATCAAGCACCGGAGCGTGACGTTCGAGCTCGACCGCGTCAAGACGCTCTGGCTCCTCTACCTCCTCGCGATCTTCTGGACCTCGTGCGCGTACTTTGCCGTTGCGATGCACGACGGCTTTGGCACCGCGTGGCAAGCCTGGTTACCGGCCGAGGAGCTCGCGACACCGGACCCCGCGCCGAGTCTCCTCCTCCGTCGGCTCTTGCGCGGCCTCATGTTCGGCACGACTGCGTTCGTGAAGAAAGGTCGGACGTTCGTGCCGTCGCGCACGCTCGACTACGCGTTCAGCATCTTCATTAGCTTTGTCGGCCAGCTCATCATGGCGCTCATGATCGGCGAGATGGCGAACGTGTTCATCCTCCACATTGACAACGAGATCCGGTTCCGGAAGAACCACATCGCCGTTGAGCACTACCTCGCGCGCTGGCGCGTCAGTGCGGCGCTCAAGCTCCGCACGAACGCGTTCCTCACGTCCTGGTGGTCGTCGTACGCCGGTGTGGACTACCAAATGGTCTTTGCCGATCTGCCACAGACTGTGCGGACCGAAGGCGTGATGTACATTGCCGAGAAGCCACTGCTGCTGTTCATGGAGCGCGTGTTCCGACTACTGGCGCGCAGCGCTGGCAAAGACGACGCGAGCACGACAGCGATGGTCGAGAGTCTCGTACATGCGATCGCGCAGCACTTGCGCTTCGAGGGGTACCCGCGCGGCAAGAGCGTCGTGGTCGAAGGGAGCGTGTGCCGCGCCATGTACTTTGTCGTGCGGGGCTACCTCTTCTCCAAGAGCGCGTCGAACCCGACGCTGTACCACGCCGGGCGGTTCCGCCACGGCGACTACTTTGGCGAAGTCGGCTTGCTCGGTCACTCGGTGAGTCTCATGACCGTCACGAGCATCCGCGCGAGCGACCTCTTTGCGCTCGACTCGGAGCGCCTGGTCGAGATCCTCCAGTCGCACGCGTACTTCCAGCTCGTGTACAAGCTCGCACTGGACGCTGTGCAGCAGAAGAAGCGCCTAGGCGCGTCGCTCGCAAGCACTAGCAGTGGCACAGGCGCTAGCGACAGTCGCAAGGGCGTCGAGTCGCTCGTCGCGCGACGCACGTCAGCGCCAGTCGTTGGGATGAACCACCTGAGAGCACCAAGTACTCATAACAGTGTGAGCAGTGACCAGCGCCCAGCGAGTCGCGTGAGTACGTTCGAGACGCATCTGAGTGCGCTCCTGCGCGTGAACCACGAGAGCGAGTGGGACAGCGCGTTCCAACTCTTCGTTGAGCTCATCTTGCCGCGCGGGACGCTGAACGACCTCGACGGCAAGCCCACGAGCTCCGAGACGGACGGAGACAGCAGCCATGGGACGCCGTCACGAGGACGTGGCGTCGTCGTGGATCACGCAGATGATCCGTCGCTCTCGACGCGTGTGCGCCGCGCGCAGTCGATCGCAACGGGCTCGAGCAAGAGCATCACTGGCATCCATGGCGCAGTCGATGCAAGCAGAACAAGTAGTCGGAGCAACAGTCGGAGTCTCCAAGCGAGCAGCTTGAGCAGTAGCAGCAGCCGTCGTAGCGCTGTCGAAGCAGATGTCGGTGCTGCTGGCGATGCGCCACCACTTGACGCTTCGTCCTCCACGTTCGTGACAAGCGCAGCAGAGAGTAGTCGTGACTTGAACGAGACCGATGGACAGCACCTCCAGACGCCAGTGGCTCTCGACACCTCAGCGACCTCGGTGCGACTCCGGCGGCACTCGAAAGCGGCGTTTGCAAACGGCGGGGACCGACACGCGCTGCTCCAAGAGGCAAACGCCGTGCACGAAGGACTCGAAGGCGAAGAGGACGACTAGGACGCGAGAGAGAAAGAGGAGGCAGAGCGCATACACACACATAGAGATAGAAGCACTGGCCAGTGTCGCTGGTCATGAAGCAGGAGCACCTAGATGAACAGACAGCACAGACCACTTGGTGCAGTGTTAGGACGCTCACACTGATTGCTCGATCCCTACACACAGGTCCTAGTCGTCCTCTTCGAGCTTCCCCTCCATGCGCACGAGCATCTTCGTGAGCACCTGGAGCTTCGCTTCGGGCCGCGTCTCAGTCTCGTGCAATCGCTCTTCCCGCGCGTGCTGCATCTCGAGCATACGGAGCCAAAAGAGCTCGGTGCTTGCGATGTCGTGAGGCAATGACGGCGTTGGGACGCCATTGCTCTGTGAAGAGTGGCGCGAGTGCGTCGAGTCGTCTGCATCACTGTCGTGTACGAGACCGCCTGGCAGGTGCAATGGTGTATCGCCGCTTGCTGGGTGTACTGGCGACGTTGTCGACTGTCCGTCGAGGCTTGTTGAGTACGCTAAGACGCTCGACGGTCCCGTGGCTGGAGCAGATGCAGAGGTCGGACTTTGCCGCTGCTGCTGCTGCGTCTCGTGGTGGTGGTGGCCGTTGTGGTGAGCTGTGTCGTTCCAGTACCGCACGACAGCGACCGATGTGCTCGCGTGCCGTACTGGCGCAAACGCTGGACTGTACTGGCGTCGCTGCGGTTGCATCGCTGCGTCACTGAGCGACCACGCGACTCCGTTTTGCAGCGACCGCGTCGTGTCGCCGAGGTCAGCAGCAGATGGCGACGCGACGCCGCCGCCACTGCCACCGTTCTGCTGACTCGTCATGAACCGGTTCTGGAGGATCTCGAGGTCGTCGCGGAACCGCCGGAGCTCGTCGTCTTCGAGCATGCCGTTGTTGTCGTCGTCGTAGACGTTGATGACGTCGTCGACGTCGAGGTGGATGTCTTCAGTCACGGCGTGGAAGCGCTGGAGGATCGCTTCAATCTCGTTGCGGCAGAGCATGCGCTTGCCGCGGAGGTAGTCGACGTTCGACTTCATCGTCTGCTGCATCACAGTCTTCATGACCTTCTGGAAGTTCGTGCCGATGACAGTGATCGGCAGCGCAAGGACGAGCACCCCGGTGAGCACGCTCGCGCACCCGACGATCTTGCCCGGCAGCGTCACTGGCGTCATGTCGCCGTACCCGACAGTCGACATCGTGACGATGCACCACCAGAACGACGCGGCGATGCTCTTGTACGGATTCGGGTCGACGCAGATGCAGTCGGTCGTCGACGATACGCGCGCTGCTGCAGCGCCAGCAAGCGACGACGCAAAGCGTGGCGGTTCGTTCGCGCAGTCGCCGACCCAGCCGCCGCTGCGGCAGCCGTCGTGCGTGTACTCGGCAAAGTAGATGAGGCTCGAGAACACGATCATGGCGATCGCCATGAGGAAGATGAGCATCGACAGCGCTTTCATGCTCACGGCGATCGCTTGGACAAAGACCTGGATCGCTGACGAGTACCGCGACATCTTGAGCACACGAGCGACGTGCGTGAGTCGCACGATGCGGATCGTACCGAACGAACTCGCGTTGTCGACTTCGAGCATGCGCTCGAGGTAGAACGGGAAGATCGCCGAGATGTCGATCCAGTTGGCAAAGTCTGACAAGAGCGAGGGAGGGACATAGTGAAAGAGAGGTAGACAGTGAGCATCGCAGACGGTAGTGCTTAGCTGCTTCTGCCGCTGAGCTAGCAGTGAGTGCCTGACGCACCTCGGAGGAAGTGGCACTTGCTCGGACACGCGATGATCCGCACGAGGAGCTCGAGCGTAAAGACAACTGCGCAGATGACTTCGACGATGTCGAGCTCGTCGGCGTAGACTGCGAGTCCCTCTTCGGTCTGAGCGATGAACACGATCGTCGAGACGACGACAAAGAAGAAGATCGTGACGGAGACGTAGTTTGCAGCGAGCGACGACTGCGGGTCGTCAACGAGGAGCCACAATCGCTGCTGTGCAGTCAGGACTGGCGCTACTGGAGCAGCCGACATGGCGCTCGTGCTCGCGAGTGTGACTGATCGCCGCTCATGTGGACTCGCACCGACGTCTGCGCGTGGTCGCACAAGCTTGGAGCCGTGGCGCTCGAGCTGAGCGACCTTGGAGCCCTGGCGCTCGAACTCTGCGACGATCGAGCCGTCTCTCAAATGCGCAGCTTTGGAACTCGCGCCGCGTAGCGCGTCTGTGTCTGGCAATGGACCGACGGCGGCCGACTTCTTCTTCTGCTTCGTGCTACTGCTGCTCTGTCCAGTCTCCGAGTCTCCGCCGTGCGATCGCCGCGAGAACGCTGGGAGGATCGGTCGGACCATGCGGCTATTGCGCCGCGCTTCGCGCTCAATCACTTGCGACAGCCGCAGCGCTTTGTCCGAGAGCTCGTGCTTGCCTGCTGCGAGCGGATGCACGGGCATGGTGATGCTGCAGATGCGCTCGATGGTCAAGTGGCGTGAGCGTGAGCGTCGTCCAAAATGGTGACCACTAGCAGTTTCGCTCGCTCTCAACTCGGTCGACGGCATGGCGGACCGACTCGGAGGACCGACCGACGTCGTTGGAGCAGAAGTTGATGACCATCAGCGTGACGACTGCACTACCAAGACAGCTGCAGCACCTGGCGTGTCAAGGTCTGTTCATATGGCGCTTCAGGAGTCTTCATCCTCTGTTCGTCCTACGTATCGACATAGCCAGCCACTGTCACCCCCTGTCCTACTCCTCCTGTCTGTCTATTCGGTGACACGGTCGTCCACAACCTTGTCGGCCACCTCGGCAACTGACTCCATTGCCTTTGCCACAACAGAGTCTCCTGCTGTCGCACTCGCACTCGCAGTCGTCGCTGCAGCTCGCAAAGCCTGGAGCGCCTCGCGCTTCGCAGCGCGGTCCGTGAGCGCCGAGAGCTCCTCTTTCTCTTTCTTCCACTCGGCGTACGGCTTGGCGGTGTAGTCACACGGCAGTGTCTCGAGCGTCCGGAGCCACTTGGCGTACGTCCGCGTCGCCTCTTCGTGCTGGATGATGTGGTCAAAGATGTGCGCGCGCTTGAACGCTTCGACTGCCGCCGCGACGTCCGGGTCCTCCAAGTCGAGCGGCGGGTGCGACGTCTGGATCGAGTCCTTCATCTTGAGGTTGTAGATCTTAAAGTGCGCCTGCGCGAGGTAGAGCCCGACGCTCGGCGCCTTGGGCAGGTCCATCTTGTCGAGCTGCGTCGCGCGGTCAATTACGTCCGGATCCGCGACGCCGGCGACGATCTCCACGGCCGTGCCGATCATCTTGCGGATGTGGTGGAGCAAGAAGCTCTGGCCGATCACGCGCAAGCGGATCCACTCCATGTTGTTCGCAACGAACGGCGCGTCGGCCAGGAACGACGTGATGTAGCGATTGCACTTGGGGCTCGTGGGCTCGAGCTTGGACGTGAAGTTGTGGAAGTTGTGCGTGCCTTCGTACGTCCGCAGGACTTTGTTCAAGCGCGCGTGGGTCTCCGCGTCGAGGCGGAACGCCTGGTGCGCCGCGAGCGTCTCGGGCGTGATCTCAATCCCAGCGTGGCTCTCGTCGTCGACATCGTCGTCGGTCACGCGCGCCGATGGCTCCGTACTCGAGGCACTCGGACGCGCGCGCGAGCCAAAGATGAACGTCGGCGCGAGGTACTCGTACGTGCGCTGGTCGCACGCCATCTTCGCGTTGAAGTTCTTCGTGACTGTGACCATGTGCATCACGCGGATGTCGCTCGGGAGCGCAGCGTTCACTTTTGCCATGAACGCCGGGATGTCGTCGCCGACGTGGAGCTTCGCAGTCAAGAGCTGCCCAGCGGCGTGGACGCCCTTGTCCGTGCGCGCTGCGCGGCTCCAGCCAATCTACAGACATGTAAACAGAGAGAGAGAGAGTGGCGTGAGCGTGTCTCTTCATGGAGGGCATGACAAGGTCCGTCTGATGGACGCACCTTCTGGAGGAAGCCGTAGTTCACTTCGGCGATCGCACCGGCTTCAAACAGCGCGCGCTCGACCTCAGCTTCGATCGTCTTCACGCCCTCGTTCCTGCGATTGTACGCGCGTGAGTGTGAGTGTTCGGCTATCAACGCATCGATGTAGGACTCGCTTGAGTAGTGGCAGCGCATGGCGTGAGGACGTACATTTGCATGCCCGAGTAGTTCTTGCCGCAGAACGCGAGCCAGATGCCGTAGCGGCGCTTTGGTGGCTTCTCTTCTGCGTTGGCAGTAACTGCAGCGCTGTCGGTTCTTGTAACAGCATCTGAAGCAGCAGCGTCGCTCTGAGCAGCAGCGAGTGCTGCTTTGCGCTGCGCAGCGTACGAGCCCGGGTGGATCGTCTCGGAGAAGCCTGCGCGACGATCGACGCCTTCGTTCTTGCGCGCTTTCTTGCTCTCGCCATTCGCGTCGTCATCGCTTGCGCGCGCTTGCTTGTTCTTGCGGCGCACGGCCCAGTGCGTCTGCTTGCGCTTGCCTGCCATCGTCGTCGCTCGTGTCCTTCGTGTCTCCTTGGATGCGCTTGTGCTGTCAACGCATTGGCTGGAAGCAAGTGTACCGATCTGTGTGGTACATCTATCTATTCAATTTAACATTTTATACACATGAATTGATGAATATTTCATATAATGTACAGAACATGTACCACAAATAGCGGTACACTTGCCTGTGTGTCAATTGAGCCACACAGATTGGCATTCGCCAAACAGAACGTCGGCGGAAGGACCACCGACTTCGGCAGTATGGTGCTCGCGATAACATCGACTGCGCTGCGCCGCGCCGCTGCGCGCTCGCTCTCTGCATTTGCACTGCCATCATCAGCAGCGGTAGCGCCGTCTTCGCTGCGCGCATGCTCGCAGCCACCAGTGCGCCGCTTCTCGCACGCCAACATCCCAACATCCGACGTGCCAGATCCAAAGGACATCCTGCGTCCCGACATCGTCGCAAAGCCGCAGCTGCCGCTCGACCAGGAGCTCCCAGGGTGCGTTTGCCTATGTGTATTGCTACTTGTATGTGTTGTATCACGTGCTAACAGCCACGTGTGCGCGTGCATCGTTGCCGACACAGTCTGCCAAAGCTCAAGCCTGCGAGCCAACTGCAGGCGCCGCAGACCGAAATCACTGTGCTGCCATCCGGCATGCGCGTGATCTCGCAGGAGACGTACGGCCAAGCCGCGACGCTCGGGATCTTCATCGACGCTGGCAGTCGCCTCGAAGACGGTGCGTCTCCATCCACAGTCGCCACACAGTCGCCTCCGTAGCTCACGCACTCACTCACTACCTACCTGTGCCTGTATGACGCGCTCACTCAAGACTCGAACGTCGGCGTGACGCACTTGCTCGAGCACTTGGGCTTCAAGAGCACGACGACGCGCTCGCACGCCGACCTCGTGCGGCAGATCGAGAGCATCGGCGCACTCACGACGTCGTCCTGCGGCCGCGAGCAGATCATCTACACGATCGACCTCCTCCGCGACAACGTCGAGCGCGGGCTTGAGCTCCTGGCCGACTCGGTGCTCCACCTCGACGTCTCGCCGGACGAGATCGAGAGCATCAAGACGATCATGCGCTTCCAGACCGAAGACCTGCTCGAGAACCCGCAGGCGCTGCTCCAAGAGTACGTCCACACGGCCGCGTACGGCGCGAACGCGTCGCTCGGACGGCCGCTGCAGTGTCCGCTCGACAAGATCGACGCGCTGACACTCGACAAAGTCCTGGCGTTCCGCAAGCAGCACTTTGTCGCCGACAAGATGGTGCTCGCGGGCTCGGGCGTCGACCACGCGTCGCTCGTGGCGCTCGCGACCAAGTTCTTTGCTGACGTCCCAAAGGGCGACGCGCCGGCGCCCGTCGAGCCCGTGGTCTACACTGGCGGCATCCAGACGATCGAGAACCCCGAGTCGATGTTCTCGTACGCTGCTCTCGCGTTCCCAACTGGCGGCTGGCACCACGACGACCTCGTGCCAGTGTGCGTGCTCCACACGCTCCTCGGCGGCGGCGACAGCTTCTCCGCCGGCGGCCCTGGCAAAGGCATGTACTCGCGCCTGTACACGAGCGTCCTGAACCGGTTCTACTGGGTCGAGTCGGCCTTTGCGTTCTCGTCGATCCACGCCGACGCCGGCTTGCTCGGGATCTACGGCGCCTGTGCGCCGTCGCACACGAGCAACCTCGTCGCGCTGCTGTGCAACCAGATGCTGAACGTTGCGACGCGCCCAGTCGACGCGACGGAGCTCCAGCGCGCGAAGAACCAGCTCAAGTCGTCTGTGCTCATGAACCTCGAGTCGCGCATGATCTTGTACGAAGACATTGGGCGACAGCTCCTGACGTACGGCATGCGCGAGAGCCCCGAGTCAGTCTGCGCAAAGATCGACCGCGTCACGGCCGCGGACATCCAGCGCGTGGTCCAGAGCGCGATGGCGCACCCGCCAAGTCTCGTGTACTCGGGCGACCTCAAGCTCTTCCCGAGCTACGAGCAAGTCGTTGGCGGCTTGAGCGAAGGCTTGAAGCACTAGAGCACTACAGGAGCGATCGATAGATCCGCAGCAGAGAGAGAGAGAGAGAGAGTAGACGTTCTCTAGGAGGTTGAACGCGCTGCTGTTCGTCTGTTGCTAGTCTACTAGAGTCACCACCGCATCCTAGAGTAGCTAGCCCCTCAGTCTTCTGTCTGCCTATCGAGTCAATGGTCCTAGATCTGCTGTCCTTTGCCCTCAGAGCCCTCAGGTCCCCATCCTCGAGCCTCACGACTCATGCCGTCTCTTGTGCGTCACTTCGTCGTGGAGCAAGCGGAAGCCTCGGAGCAGCGCTTCGCACTTGTCCAGTGTCTCGGCTTCGAGGTCGAGCGTCCGACACGGGTGGACAAACACGAGCGAGAGGCACTTGGCCGGTGTCTCGGGCTTCGTGCGCTGAAAGATCTCGGTCGTCGCGCCTGCGAGCACTTCGACGAGGTCCCGCGTCTCGACCTTGGCGTCAGCGCGCGGCGACGCGAGCGACACGGAGCTCGATGGCGCTTTCCACGACATCCAGCGGCACGCGAGGTCCGAGAAGAGCACGCGCGCGTGCGGGTTCCCGCGCGACCCGTGCTTCGTCACGACGATGCCGTTCACGAGCTGCTGCTTGAACTGCGCGAGCACGTCCTGGTCCTTAGTGTGCGCTTCGAGGCGCGCGCGTGCAGTCGCTTCAAGCGCGTCGAGCGCTGAGCGCAGCGCGAGCTTCTCATTGCGCTCGGCTTCGCAGCGGCGCTCGAGCGTCTCGAGCTGCTGCGTGAGCGCGTCGAGCTTTGCGCTCATGTGCTGCTCCTGTGCGAGCGAGTCGCTTGCGACCTGACGCTGCTGCTCGCGCTGGCGCTGCTGCGCTAGCTTGACGTCTTCGTGCAGCGACGCGATCTCGGCTCGGAGCGCCGCGTTGTCAGCTGCGAGCGTCTCAGCTTCGAGACGCACAGTCTGCAGCGTCTGCTCTGTGCGTGAGGCTTCGACCAAGAGCTCGTCACGGCGCTGCTCGATCGCAAGGCGTTCGTTGCGGATGCCTTGTAGCAGCGCAAGCGGCTGTAGACTCGGTGACGATGCTGAAGATCGGCGTTGCGAGCTGTTGCCGCTGCTACACTGGAGGCTCTCGATGCCCTGAGCGAGGTCCCTCAGCTGCTCTGACGTGCGCTCGAGCTCAGTTGCGAGCTGCGCGCGCTGCGTCTCTGCTGCCTTTTGCGCTGTCTGCGCTTCGACTAGTCGCGTGTGGAGCTCCTCAGCGTGATGATTCGCATCGGTGTGCTCGAGCTGGAGCTCTTTCCACGCCAGTGCGAGTTCGTCGCGCTCGTGACGCAGATCATCGACGAGCTTTGCGTTCTCTTCGCACAGGCGCACTTGGTCGACGAGTCGACCCTGGAGCGTCGCCTGCGCACTCAGCGCGTTTGCGTGCTCGTGCTCGAGCTGGGCGAGCTGAGTCTGCACAGCAGCGAGCTCGTCGCTCAAACGACTCGCTTCGCGCTGCTCTTGCTCGATCGCAGATGCTGTGCGGCCGCTTGCCGACTGGCGCTGACTAGCGAGCTGCTGCTGTGTTGCTGCAGCGACAGCGTCGTGCTCTTCAAGCAGTCGGAGCTTCTCGATCTCGAGCGATTGCTTTGCTGCAGCGAGTGCATCGCGCTCTTGCACGACTTGGTCACGCTCTTGAACGAGCTGCTCACGCGAGCGCTGGAGGTCGAGCAGCTGCTGCTTGGCGCGCTGGAGCTGTTCGCTCACGTCCTTTGCCTTTGTCTCGAGGTCGTTCACGAGCGCAGCGTCGCGTCCAAGTGCTGTCATGCTCGCACGGTCGCCACTACCACCGCCGCCACTGTGCAGGTGCACGACACTGCTGCTGCTATTGCGACGCGCCATGAGGCGAATCACACTGCGCGTCCAAGACACCAGTGGGTGACAGCGCAGACGCTGGGAGCCCGAGACTGCTGTTGCGTCGCGCAAGCGTTGGACCAGCAACTGCAGCTATGGATGCTGTGATCGCCATCGCGCTGGAGCTCGGACGTGGACGGAAGCTCGGCTCCTCGAGTCGCAATGGCGCTGCTGCTGGCGCCTTCAATCGCTTCGAGCTCGTGTCTGCGAACGTGAGGAAGAACGCTGGCATCGCAGCGCGCATCCTGGATGGCGAGCTCAGTGACGGCACACGACACCAGAGCAAGCCAACAGCAGTACGTCAGTCGTCGGTCACACGAGAGCGCTAGTCAGTCAGTCAGGAGAGCTACCCTACGCACAGCTGCAGCACGTGGTCGTACGCTACACCTGCGACGTCCTGATCGTTCACTTTGCGCACGCGCAGTCCTTTGTGGATGATCCGAGAGTAGTCGCCGACACTGCGGCAGCGCGCGTTGTACTCGGCAGCGAGGCTCTCGGACACGACCTCGCGCACGACGCACTCGTAGCGCTCGCTTGCATCCGCGTCAGTGTCGCTCAGATCAATGCGGCTGGTCGAGCTAGCGCCAGAGACAAACGAACTCGGCGATCGCGAGCGCGCGCTTCGACTGCCTGCGGCCTCGAAGCCAAGTCCTGTGGCTTTGGAGCCGTCAAAGTGCACGCGGAACTCTTTCTCCCACTTGGCCTCGTGCGCATCGAGGAGCACTGCAGCCATCGCTTTCTTCAGCAGCCGCTGTTTGCTACTCCCGATGCTCATGGGCGACACTGGAGGTCCATTGCTCCTAGAGGTTGCCGATCCTGTTGGTGCTGGAGCTGGTGTCGTCACGTCCGACGAGAAGAGTCCTGCGCAGAACTTGAGCATCATCGCGAGCGAGGAGGAAGCACGAGACGTCGGTCACACACTTGCGTACGAGCACGTCTGCGAGCAAGCGAGTGAGTGCGTTGAGTGCTTCGCCAACTCCAACACTTAAGATCCTATATTAGGATTGGCTAAACTTAGCTCACGTCCTAATTTAGGATCCAAGTCCTCTCGTGTCCTTCCGAGGTGGTCACTACAACAGCTCGCACTACACCCACCCTACTGTACACTACCGTCATCCGTTGCCGCTCTCGCTCTTTCACTTTTGATGCTTGCGCTGCGCACACAGTGGCACTGCACACGTCGCCGTCTTGCAGCTCGCTGCATGCGACGCAACGATGCCGCTCCAGAGCTGGCAGGCGCCGCACTTGGTCGCGTCATGAGCTGCACGATCGCGCATCGCAGTCATGTGACCGACGACTTTGCCAACAAAGTTGCGCGTCGACACACAAAGTGGGTTCGCACAGCCACCTGCACAGACTGAGAGGTGCTGGAGACCGCGGATGACCGACTGCATCTTTGCAGAGTTGGCAGTCACAGCAGCAGCTGGTGGCGGAGTAGGGCGCGCAGTTGGGACCAAAGGCGTCGGCGCTGCTGCTGGCGGTGGCAACAGCGACAGTGGCGGCGGCTGCAGCGCAGCAGGCGGCTCCGACAGCGTCGTGTGCACACAGCGTGGGATCGCCTTCGGGTCGTCAATGTCGCCAACAGACGTTGGACTCGAGGGCTCGCGCCGTGGACGCTTCGCGCCATGCTCGTCCTCATGGTGGTGGTGACTGTGACTGTGGTCATGGTCGTTGCTGTGACTATGAGCAATGCCATGAGCTTGTCCATAGTCGCGCGTGTGCACTGGGTGGTGGCTCAGCGACGATGCAGCGGATGGGATCTGGACCCGCAAGCCGCCAGTGAACGCCATTGCGTCGCCTCCTGACTGCCGCGACAGACGCGAGCTGAGTCTGTTCACTGCTGCTGGTGGTGGTGGAAGAGACTCTGCTGACGCCGCTGACGCACTCAACTCGGGACGGAGAGCGCGCTTTCTTGACTGTGCGCTCACATCAGCGCTGCTGCTGCTGTCAGTTGTCGTCGCAGCTGCGAGCAGCGCCGAGAGCGACGAAGGGCGGGACGTCGGGACACCAGCGCCATCGCGTCCGTGCAGACCTGTGGTGTCGCGAGAACCCCCTTCACTTGGTGAAATGGTCTGTTGTCACACGCACACACAGGAGCGTCACGACATGCGTGACGACACGAGTCAGTTAGCACCAGTTCTTAGAGGTCATCGAAGTCTCTTGGTGAGCGTGAGCTGGTAGTGGTGGAGGGAAGGAGAGCTGGATAGCACGTAGCGTATCGAGTGAGAAGCTGTCAAGCTTGAGCCTGGCCCATCGGCGCTCTAGCTTGGAACATCGGCGCTCTAGCTTGGAACATCGTCGTCGCTTGGACTCGGAGCGGTCTGGAGTTGGAAGTCCCGCTTGATCACCGCTACGATCGGCGCGCTTGACGTCCGCTTCTACAAGCGACTTGTCGTGATTGAGTGTGTTCTGCCACGTGTGTACGTCGGTGCAGCGCTTCACCATGCGTCGATGCTGTCTGCTTTCGATCGTCTTCTAGCCACCATCACCACCGCCTCATTCACAGTACACAAGACACAAAATACACACAGACGCACCATTTCATTTCCATCGGCGGGCGGGCGGAGCGGCGCCAGCTTCGTTGCGTGGCCCTCTCGTGCGCAGCGGAGGGTAGCGAGAGCGGTGATGAATAAACGCGCGCGCGTGCAGCACAGCGGTCGTCGTCGTCGTGCAGGTGTTTCGTGCTTGGTGGTGGTCTGCACCTCAATCGCTCAAGACCTCGACTCGTTCGCTCGTCAACCCACACAGCAGACGAGTCGTCCCAAAACACGCGCACAAAAACGCGAGTGCTGATCACTTTGTTCTTCAACTGGCTCGAAAAGTTTCTTGTGGTGAGGACGTTTTGTCTGAGTTTGAGAGAACAAATTGGATTGTATGCAGCAACACGATTCGACAGATGTCAGTTTATTTACTACAAACAATAGAACTATCGACCATACAACAACAGAGGCAGAGTAGTCTATTTGAGCAACTGGATAGTTGCGTACAAATGCAAGTCGATTGCGCATTGACGTTTGATAGGAGAGAATGTCCTGGAACCCAAAACGTTCTTGTGGTACTCAGAACGCTCCTCAGATCAGATATCTTGCTTTCCCACACATGACTTGAAAACACTATGATGACAGAGAAAACACGAACCAGAGGACGAACAGCACACGAGTCGATGCGAAGATGTCGCTTTGATGGCCAAGTGTGTCAAGCGCAGGTGCCTGCATGTGACGACAGCTCTATGCGAACGACGCATGAGGCTGAAAGCAATGACTGCAATGGTAGTGGTGGTGGTGGATCGTAGAGATGGCATTCCAGTGGCGGATGTCCTATGGTACACATACAGCAAATAGATGATGGAGACTAGCGACGCTATCACTAGACCTCGTCAATGTCGGTGGACGACGCGCACGCACTGTCGGCCGACGTCTGTGTCACGTGCGCGTCCTGGTCGTGGTCGGCAAACTCCTCGCGCTCGTCCACGCTGTGCTGGCGCGTGAGGGTCGTGAGCAGTCCGGGGAACGACGGCACCATGGTCGAGAGACCCGAGCGCACGTAGCCGAGGTGTGGCTCCAAGAACGTCTGCTTGATCGGTGAGCCGATCGTGAACGCATGCGATGCGCGCACAGGCGCAAGCGCCGAGCTGAACGAGTACCGGCGCAGTCGCGTAGGCGTCGCGAACGCCTCGAACGACTGCGGCATGACGGAGCTGTTGGCGCGACCGCGCGTGCGCCGCGGCGACGGCGAGTCGCCACTGCTACTGCAGCTGCTGCTACGGCTGCGGGTGGTGCGCTGACTGCCAGTGTCGTCGTTGGTGTCGACCGCGAGCTCTGAAGGGGTCGTGCGCGCCAGTCGCTGCGACGCGCTGGCGGACCGAGCTGTCGGAGTTGAAGGCTCCAAGGGCATCGGCTCGACAGCACGCACAGCGATGAGAGGCGGCAACAACAGCGAACCTTCAGCCTCTTCAGCAAGTGGAAGAGTGGGGATGCTCACGGCAGCGGCGACAGCGGTGACAGAGGCAGAAGCACAAGCAGGTGGTGCAGCGGCGATAGCAGATGCAGCAGTGGCAGCGACAACTTCGACCGTCGGAGCGGCGGCAACGACAGGCGGACGAACCTTCGGCTCGGTCACGGTGGTCTCGATCTGAAGCTCAGGCTTGACGACCGGAGCGGCGACAGCGTCAGCGACGACGGTGCTGGACTTTGTCTCGGTCTTGGACTCGGTCTCGACGACAATAGACGTGGTGGTAGTGGGGCTAGGCTTGGTCTCAACGACGACGGACGGGGTGGACGTGGACTTGGGCGAGAGCTTGGTCTCGACGACACTGGTGGCAACGACACTGGCAAGGATAGTAGTAGGCGCGGACGACGGCGACGACGGCTCGGCGACGACGCCGTCCGGAGTAGAAGCTGGAGTCACCACTGGAAGGACCACGGGCTCGGGCGCTGCTGCCTTCGCAGACGCTTCCGAGGCCGCGACAATGGGTGCGGGAGACGCAGCGATCTCCGCGACGACAGCTCGCTCAGTGACCTGAACGACTGCGTCCTGCTGCTGCTGCTTGGCGGGTGGAGCGAGCTCGGCTTCCGACTTCTTCGTTTGAAGGGGGAGCGGCGCGACGAGCGGCTCTGTGGGTTTCTTGGTCTCTAGTGGGTCGACAGCCGCAGACGCAACACCTGCAGTCGGTGCTGGCTGCGCTGCACGAGGCTCGGCGTCACGAGGCTCGGTGGTTGTGGTAGTAGATGCGGAAAGAAGGCTCGAGACACGGACCGACGACACTGCCGGTGTCTCGTTCACCAGCTCAGTGGACGTCGTCTGCACGGCGGTGGTTTCGTCCATCACCGGAGTGCGGGCGAGAGCTGGCGCCTTGGGCGTCGGCGCGACAGACTGCGTGAAGTCGGCGATCGTCGCGACCTCCTCTGCGTCAAAGAGGTCGCTCACAGGCGACGCACGCGCTGCGCGGGCGACTGGAGTGCGTGGCGCGTCCAGGGCCTCCAGCGCGTCTGCGTTTGACACGGGAAGCCGGGTCTGGACGCGCGGCGACTCGTGCGAGTCGTCTTGAGTGGTTGTCTTGCTAGTAGTAGGTGTACAGTTGTGTTTGTTGTCGTTGGTGTTGTCGTCGTCTTGGTTGTCGTCATTGCCGTCTTGAGTCGACCCCGGTGACTTGCAGTCGCACAGTCCGAGGTGCTCGTCGAGCGAGAACTCGTCGTCGGTCGTCGAGCGCACGTCCGAGTCGTAGCCCAAGGCGTCCGAGTCGTGCTCGTCCGACTCGCGCGCGGTCTTTGTGTCACTCGCTTGGTTCTGCAGCGCTTGGGTCATGAACCGCATGCTCAAACGCTTGTTGAGCTTGAGTCCAGGACCGGCGCTGCCTTCGTTGCTCGCCGCGGCGGCTGCTGCTGGCTTGACATCGTGGACAATGTCCGCGTGCTCGGGCGCTCGGTTCGGGTTCGTGTTGCTCATGAACTCGAGCCACTTGGTCTTTTCGGCGCCCGACGGCGCGGCGCAGAGGAAGACTTGGCCCTCGCGCGTCTCCATCAGGAATGCGTGCTGATACCGACGGAAGTTGCCTTTGCCGTCCCAGTCGCCAAAGCCCTTGAGCGTGCAGGCGCTCAGTGGCTTCGCGGGCGACTGGAGGTAGTTCTTCTGGCTCTTGAACGACCGCAGGAGCACGTACTTGTTGAGCGCCTGGTCGGTCTCCCACGTGGCAACGCAGTAGCGGTCATGCATGACCGGCATCTTGGTGCCACGTTTCTTCAGCTGGCCCTCCATTGCTGCCATTGTGACGACGAACGCTTATGTGTGTGTGTTTCTAGGCGTAGCTGTCTGTCAGTGAGTCGATGTGGTGTGGTTATGCGTGTGATTGTCGGGAGGTGGAGAATCGGGTGTTGGAGTGTTGTTGCTGCTGCTGCGGTGGTGGTGCTGGTGGGTGAGTGGGGTAGCGGCGGCGCGGAGGGCGAGCGGGCGAAGAAGAAGGAGACCTGTCTGGGTCGAGCTCTCAGACGTGAGCGTCTGTTTGAGTGTCTGTGCGGTCCGAGTGAAGAATCACAATGAGGGCACCTCGCGAGCTTTGCGCGCCGAGCTCCGATGATCTGTCGTCGATGTGTCCAGGCACTTGCTGCTTCCTTGGCCAGCGACAGTCGTGCGGTTGAAGCAAAAGCTACACTTTTTTGCGATCGACGGGTTGCGATCGACAGACTGCGTACTTTTTGAACCAATCGACGGTAGTGTGCCCTTACGAAAACGCAGTCAACAAGTACTGTCAGAACATTCAAAACATACGCACATTGTGTGATTCGCTGAAAATTGCTCGATACGCGCGTCTGACTGGCTAAAACCAAGCAAAAATCGCAAATTTCGCGTCTGACTGTCTTTGTCACGCGCAAAAATGTGCATCGTTTGCAGCAAAAACCCGCACAAATGCTGCGGCTGTGAGCAGGCGACGAATTTGACACCGAGTTCGACCCGAGAGACCTCGTCGGGGGTCTCTCTCGGGTCGGCGCGATCGAGCTGCTTTGTCGTAGCGGTTGCACGAGCTACCACGCGGCGGCGCTCACGAGTGCTTGAAACTCCTCACTGATCTGCATCGCGTCAACCAACTTTGCATTGCGCTTCGGTCGCGAGCCTCAGCTTCAGCGCAAGCGAGCCCGACGAGCAACCACAATGCCGCACGCACGCAAGAAAAGCGGCTTGTCTCGTGCATCCGTCAAACAAAATCCAACTCAGTTCACGACATTGAGGTTTTATCATATCTGTCAATCTGTTAATAGTGATAAATACGGGTAATAAGGTTGTTCATGACGAGGTTTTATTAAACGTAGAATTCGTCAATAGTGATAAATACGGGTATTGAGGTTTTATTGATGATGATGATGACGCTCATTCAAGATCAAATGCAGCGAATATCCGCTTTTTTCACTATTGTCGAGTGTGGCTTGACCTGACCTGACCTGAGTGACTTGAGTGACTTCATCATGTTCGAACTTGCGCAGAACGCGCGCTTGATCCGAATGCCTTGCGTGTCGACATGCACGCGCAAAATTCCAGGTCGAGCGCGATGAACGAACCAAATACTCGCTTGTCACCTGTGCTAGTTATTGGTGGGCAAGTGTGTGTGTGTCTGAGATATGAGATCATGAGGTCGTTCCTCATGGGAAGATCTCGTCAAGTGTCTCGAGGTCAAGTGTTTCGCGAGGGCCCAGGACGTTCAAGGGGAATCAGGATGCCACGTCGAGCACGCATGATACGAGCTTTGGAGGGTGTTTCTCAGGTCGAGTGTTCCCGTCAAGTGTCTCGAAGCAAGTCGGACAGAAGCTCAAGAGGTCGCAGGACGCCAAGTCCAGTCAGGACCCCATGGTCCTTGGACCCCAGCAGGACTGCGTTACAAGGTGTTTCTCAGGTCGAAGTAGATACTCAAGTAAGTTGGACGTTCTAGAGTACTAGGGACGTTCACGTCGGCGAACCTTGCTAGGACCTCAGGACGTTGATAAGAGGGTGTTTGTTTCGCAGGTGATGCCCTCAATGGTCTCGACGACAGCAAGTTCGTTGGGCGATCTAGAGGACGGGACTTGGAACATCAAGTCGACCGACCAGACATGACATGAGAACAAGAGGAGTTGCTAGTGCACAGGGTAGTGTATTACAGTTAGAAGTGGTTGGTTGGTTGGTTGGTTGGTTGGTTGATGCTGCTTTGGTATCGTCAGAGTCTACGGCATGCTCGCAGCCGACGGCGTACGGCTCTTGCTCGCGACGAGGACCATGCGCTTGAGGAGTTCCTCTTGCTCCGCGAGGCATCGGTCAATGGATCGGAGCGAGTCCGAGCACGTGCTGCCGCTGCGGCTGCTCGTGCGACTGCTCGTGCGGCTGCTCGCACAGCTACTTCCCATGGCGCTGGCGACTGGCGACGCGTGTGGAAAGCGCGAGACTTGCGGAAGCAAGTGCTGCTCTGGCAGCGCCGAAAGCAAGACCGAGGCTTTCGCCATTTGCTTTGTGTCGAGCACTTCCGTCACGTCGTCGCTTTCGTCGAGGCACGCGAGGTCGAGCGAAAAGTCCACGAGCTCGGACTCGTCGTGGTGGTCCTCGATCACGTCCAACTTGGTCATGAACGACAGCTTCTCGCCGCGCGACGACGACTCGGACATTGCGACCGTCGAGCCGGCCGAGAGACGGAGCTCTGGGTCAAAGTCGCCGTCGAACGACGCCGAACGGACCGACGAGCTCCGGTCCCCAAGCTCCGACTCGGACTCCCAGTCCGACGTCAGGAGATCGTCGGTCTCCATGTCCGAGTCGCACATGGACGAGTCGTTGCGGCTCTTGGACACGCTCTGGAGCTCTGAGAGCTTGAAGAAGCCCTGCTTTGCAGTCATGGCCGAGAAGTCGACGCTCGCCGAGCTCTCGGGCTCGCGGATCGCAGTGACGCACTGGAGACAGACCTTGGTCTTCTGGAGCGCCTTGTCGCCGCGACGACGCGCCATGCGCACGAGCGCACAGCTGCCGCAGATCACTTCGCCGCACAGGCGGCAGTGGTGGTGTCGCCGCGTGGCACTGAAGAGGCGCTTGCACGTCGCACAGGCGTCGCGCTCAGAGCGCGGGACCCACTCGTCCTTGTCGCGGATCGCTTGCTGCGAGATCCGGCGCGTGTCGACGCAGAGCGACAAGTCTTTCAGGACACTCATGAGCCGGCGGTAGTACGCCGCGGTTGAGTAGCTGCTCCCTGGGTCAGTCTCAGTCATGAAGAACACTTCGGTCGAGCTCTTGTCGTTCGTGGCTTCGCGCAAGATCATGACCGAGTGCGTCTTCACGCGCTTCACATTGAGCTGCTGCGCCATGGTCGGACACTCGGGGATCTCAATCGGCAAGTCGACGCGAATGCCGACGTCGCGACCGCGCAAGTCCACGGTGTAGACCATGTACTCGAGGAAGCACTGGTCGCGCTTGCGCTTGAGGATGCGCGGCGCGTTCACGCAGACCCACTTGATGCCCATGTACAGGCACGGCCCGCGCGACGTCGCAGTGTGGATGTTGCTCAGCACCGCAGCGTCCGCGGTGTTGCCGAACATTGTGTTGTTCCAGTCAAAGAGTTCTTTGCCAGTCTCGGCGTAGAAGAAGTCCATCTGGTGGCGAAAGTCGCCGTTCACGCGGCCAAAGATCCGCGTCTTCGTCGGCTTGCTCGACCGACTGCTCTGCGCGTGCTGCACCGCGACGAGATTCTCGGACGAGCTGAGCCAGCGCCAGGGCTCCGCGTACGCAGGGCGCTCGCCCATGGCTTCGTGGCGCTCGTACGCAATGAGCGCGTCGCGCACGATGAGCTGCATCTGGTGCTCGTACAAGTGGATCTGGTCGCGCTTGAGTGCGACTTTGGGGAAGAAGCCATCGGGGAGCGGAAAGAGCGAGGTGCTGCCGCCAGTGCTGCCCTTTGCGCCGCTCTTCTTCTTGAGGCGCATGGAGCTCGCAAAGTTCGACATAATGCCTGTGTTTGTGGTGGTGACTTGTTCCTCGTGCTCGCTTGCTTGCAGGTTTGGAAGTGAGCAAGTGGTTGTTGGTGTTGGGCTTGCTTGCGGCGTCGTGCTGCTGGCGCACCAGTTGCTTGCCCTTACTTGCTCACTTCCAGTTACTTGCCTTGTCTTTGCGCGAGCGAGCGAGTGTTGATCGCATCGGCTCGTCTGCGGCCATGTCGTCGACATCGGAGCTGAAATCAACGATCGTGTCGCGGAGTGCAGCTGCGCCGCAGGGACTGGACGATACTGAATGCATCGATTGTCGCAGGTCGAGCAGATTTTATCGTGTTTTTGCGCAATACATCTCGAGAAAATGGATGCACTTACACAGGTTATTAAAAGACGCGCGAAGCGAACCGAGCGACCCGAATATACACTCGCGACTGCAAGTGCGCCAAGACACGCGCGCTACTGCCAAAGGTCACTCGATGCGCGTCAGTCAGCAAAAGCGCTCGCTGCATGAAAGCGTCTCTTGTCATGCGGATGCGCGAGTCTTGAGTCTTGAGCAGTCAGCGCTGCTGCTGCTGCGAGCACTTTGTTCGTGCCAGTGCCATCCAGTGAGCACTGGGATTTGCGTTGATGAACCGAATGGTTGCCGCAGATCGCACTTTGCCTTGCGTGCCGCTGTTCGCCTTGCCTCTTGTCGACAGAAACTGGACCATGCGCGATTTCAAAAGCTCGAGTTTGGAAGGAACTGGGTGGGACATGCACCTCGTTTTACACGGGGTTCTCTACATACAAACCGCAAGTACTGCAGGCGGTTACCGCAGTTGCGCAGGTCTTGTCCCACCTTGGCATTGCTGGCGACTTGCGCCTCAAGACCCAGCAACAACCTCAAAGTCCCGAGTTCGCAGCAGCCACACATGGCATGCTCGGCAGCACACACGCACACACACAGGTCTTGCCGCCGCCACCACCACCACCAAGTGTGCCAAACGCTCCTGAGCACCACAGACCTCGCATGTGGTGCGCGGCATTGCGCGGCCTCGGCTCGCTGCAGATGCGTCAGGTTGAGTCCGATCGCCACGGTGTGTGCGTCAAGTCAACTGTCGTCGTCACAGCTCGCAGGTCGCACATGAGGTCGGTTGGTCCCGACGCGATCGCGAGCAGCAGCAGCGGGTGGTCATCCGAGCAAGCACGAGCTCGGACTGTCCCCGCCGCGTGCGTGGGAAGCATGGCCGATCGTGATCGTGTGCGTGCGTGCGTGCTTTCAGTGCTTGCGCTTTCGATCCGGGATTGCCAATGGCGATCCAAACATCCGAGGTGGAGCATGGAAACTGACCTGAACAGACCTGAGTCCTACAGCCAGGACTGCTGCTTGGCTGGTTGGTCGAGTGTTGAGTGGTTCTCAAGATGCCTCGCCTCGCAAGTATCAACCGCGGATGATGTCGTCTGTGCACCGCACGTGCGAGCGTCAAGGTCTCACGTTTCACAGCCGCCGCTTTGTTGTTGCTTGGTGTGCACCACCGCTGTGTCTGAGCATTCAGCACTCATGTTGACTTCCGCCGTCCTCGCCGCCGCTTGCGCAGGACCGGATCTCTTTGTCAAAGCGCCATGGCAAATTGACCGATCCACGATTGCGTGGAAGGGTCGGCGAACGAGTGACCTGTACTTGCGCGCCATCCCCGACGCGTGTACACCAGTCGTCTCGCGCCTGGGTTTTCACGTCTCGAGCCGACGAGCGACACTGGACGCACGAACGTCGTATGCGAGACACCAGCAAAAGTTCAAAATCTACTGGCACGCATAGTTGGAGGCGTGGCGACGACGACAACGACAACGACCGAGTGACGGATCGCACTTGCTGCACAGTGCGCTTGCATATCGCACGCGCCCTCCTCATCCCTTCCCATCAGCCCTCGTGACGGGCTTAGCTCAACGAGAGTACCTGTGGTGCTGGATCGCCCGCTGGATCGCCAGAAGCATGGCACAATGCGATGCTTGTTCAGCACAATGCGCTCTGTGATGACTGTCTTAATCAAACTGAAGTGAGTGGTGCTGACTCTGCGAGCCAGATCGACTTCGCTTCAACGTTGCTTTGCTTCACTTTGCCGACTCTGATTCGACAACTTTCGGCAGTGCAATGTATGCAGCGTTGCTGAATACGGTGTGTCATGACCTTTCGAGATCAAATGCACGCCGAAGGCTGCAAATGCACCATGGACAACAACGTCGATAGCAACAGTAGTTCGACGTGGGAGACACGCAAGCTGCTGCACTGGGTCAACTCGTCACCGCCGCCTGCGTGTCTGCTCGTTGAGACGCTCGCAGACTTGCGCTTCGGCGACGTGCTCCTTGCGATCGTGCACTGGTTGCGCCAGCAGCGCAAGGTGCTGCTGCACTGTCTGGCTGACGATGACCAAGGCGACGACGGTGCAGACACAACCAGCATCAGCAAATCGCCGTGGAGCGATAGCAGCGATGACGAGCGTCTGCATTGTGTCGCAGACGCTGCGCTCGAGCGGTTGCGGCGCGTCGTGTGCTTCGTCGCGCGCGAGGCTCGCACTCAAGACTGCGACGCGCTCTTTGTCGTGAACGAAGCGCACTGCGCCGAGCACTTGCGGCGCGACCGCATCGACACGATCTGTGCAGTGCTGCGCGTGCTCAGGCGCGTCAGCGGCCACGTGATAACGCAGGTCGCACATGTCCAACAGCAACAGAACCGATCCGAGTGTCGAGATCCGCTGCGCGCTGCATTACTGCGTGAGCTCGAGCAGCGAGTGGACCCACTGCAAGCACCACCGCCATCACTACCACCAGCTCCAGGTCGACGTCCTATCCACAGAGATGTGCACACACGCACTACCGCAAAGCTGAGTCGACGAGACGCGAGTAACGTAGCGAGCAGTGCGCGCGACCATGAGACTCATCGCACTCACTCAACAGCAGCAGTACCGCTTGATGGGCACAAGCGCGAAGAGCCGCAGCGCTCCGAGCGTCCTCGAACGACTGCAGTCGGTCTCACGAACCGCGTGATGCTCCACCCAAAACGCACAAGAGCCGCCACAGCAACGTCGCGTCGTTCCAGGCGCGACCGATCCCAATGCATCGCGACAGCACCGGGCAGCTCCACGTCTACTCCATGGTCGACCCATCGTCACGCCCTCGCGTCCCATCGCGCGCTATCGACGCCGTGGACCCACGAGTGCGTGACACTGTACATCGCGTGTGCACATGGCTAGAGTCGCTCGGAGTTGCACTCTCTCACGCCTCGGGTCAGCCGCACGGTCAGCCGAACGGCCATCGAGCTGCTACAGCGTCTCCACGTTCGCTGCTCCAGCCAACGCAGCAGACGTTCGAGGACGGCGTGCTCCTGTGCCGCCTTGCTGTGGTGGTCGTCGCAACGTACGGCAGCGCAGCGGACCAGAGTAGTCTCCAGACATGTCCTGCCACCTCCGTGCGATTGCCGCTTGGCGCGACACTGCGTCCGATGAACGCAGCGCAGCAGCGCAAGAACGTTGCGGTCGCAGCAGCAGTGCT
Source organism: Globisporangium takayamanum (assembly GCA_023333735.1). NCBI lineage: Eukaryota > Oomycota > Peronosporomycetes > Pythiales > Pythiaceae > Globisporangium > Globisporangium takayamanum. Next base: position 35,161 of record JAASFL010000016.1, read on the forward strand.
GACCAAGTACTGTCGTAGCAGCCCATGCGCTGCAGAGGACGCCTGTGCCCAACTTGCGTTGCTCTTGAGCAATAGACGAAGGAGACGTCCTGGCGATCACGAGCTCGTCCATGCAAGCGTGTGGAAGCTCCTCGACCGCATTCGAGTCCAGATCGAAGCAACGAGCAGTCGTCGCAAGTCACTCAATGTCACCACACTCGCATCATCAGAGAGCAGTGCTGCTCCCGATGCTGCTAGCGCCAAAGCAGCAGCTTTAGCGAAGTCATTGCCAAAGGCGATACAAGCAGCAGTGACCGAGAGCACAACACGTGCAAAGAGCGATGCGCTGCGCGACGCGTCAACGCTGTCGCCATGTGCAAAGCGCAAGCCATTCGTCACGCACAAGCAAATGGACGCAGTGAATCGGTGGCTCGCGACTCGCATCGACAGCAGTGTCTTGGAAGTACTACGTAGTACAGCGCACTGCTCATGTCCTGATGATGTCGGCTCCAAGAGCGCGTGTTCGTCCTCACATCCACCTCTTGCGTGTCTGTTCATGCAGCAAAGTGGTCGCGGACTCCTTCAGGATCCCTTTCGGAATGGCGAGCTCTTCTGGTTCGTACTTGTAGCTCAAGCAGTAGCGCTTGTCTTCCCCGAGAGTCTAGATGAGAGAGACTCACACTCATCTTTGGCAGGAGCGTCTTCGACCTTGTACTCTCACGTGAGCTAGCGACAGCAGCGCAACGTCAAGTCAAGCACCCGAAGACGCTCATGGAGGTTCGGTGCGTCTCGCTGCTGCCTTGAGTCGCCGCTGCATGATCGTTTACTGGCGTTGGCTGACTCGAGGGAGGACGACACCTGCGTGTGTGAGAGCAGCCAGAGCCTCGCCACAGTGTTTGAGAAGCTGCAAGATGTGGCGAACTACCGCCTGCCGTCGTGCTACGCGAGTGCATCAGCACGCGAAGCGATCATCATGGGCGATCGGCAGACAACGTACGGGATACTGTGGCACTTGTGGCAACACGCACAAGCGCTGGAGACGCAACGGAGCAAACCATCACGTGCCGCGTCGTCCCCTGAGCCGTCAGTCGCGCCTTCAGAGCAAGCGCAAGACCTCCAGAGCGATGCTACAGACCTCACACCAGCATTCAACGTTGCGTGCAAGAAGTCGACGACGACTGCAAAGCGTGAGCGAGCGAGAGTGCGGAGCACAAAGGCGTCGTGTACTTCAAAAACGAGCAGATGCCCACTCGCGCTCGACATTCCTGCTGCGGTGCTCGCGAGCGACGGCGCTTGTCAGAGTCCAAAGACCACGGCACTGGACGCTCAGTGGCAACATCCGACGTCCACTGCTGGTGCGACGATCGCCATGTGGGACGATGACGACCATGCGTTCGACCACGACTTGTATCCACAGCCACCAGACGCTTGCATGCGCCAGAGGCAGCACGATGGGGAAGACGAGCAACCGATCGATTGCTCTCAGTCTACGGCAACGGCGAATGCACCTGACTGCAGTACTGACGACGTTACTGCCGAGAGCAGCGCCCCAGCAAAGCCAGTGGCAGAAGCTAGCACCCAGTCGCCTGAGCTCAGTCCAGACGACACGGCCAACAGCGGCATCGCACTGCAGCAGCAGTCACCAGCGATCAGCGAGTCCGAGGCGCCTTGCACCACTGAAGCTGCAGGTACGATCACACTGCTTGCTATTGACGCACCTTGCCAGACACGTGACTCTGCGCTCTCTCGCTCACGTGGATGTGCTCGTTGGTGCGCACTAGATCCAGTCCAGGGACTCGAAGCTTCAGAGGCTGCACCGAGTGCAGAACCATCGCAGCCGCCTCCACGCCTTGCGCCACAGTCGACTGAGTCGCAAGAGACCACGAGTGAACTCCTCGCATGGCTCAAGAGTCTGAACGTCCGACTGACGGATCCTACTGCGTTCACAGTGCGTCCAAACGCTGGGACCAATGCGGCAGAGCTTGCTTGATAGCGATACGCCACCTCTCATACACTCGTCCTGCTCTACAGACGCCATCGATGCGCTTGATCGAGTTCCAGTCCGGCGTGCTGCTGTGTTCCATTGTCGAGCGCGTCGAGTACTTGCGGTGCATCGAAGGCGTGTGCCGCAAGCCAACGCTCACGAAAGCGAATGCGCTGCACAACATCGCCAAGGCGCTCGAGATCCTCCAGCAGAAGAAGGTGCGTGTGCGTACGTATGCAGTCACGCTCCACCGTCCTTGGCTCGTGGCGTGCTAAGCGACTCACACAGAGAGCTCTTCTCTCTCTCTCTTCACACGCAGACGATGCCGCTGCACTTGCTCCGGCGCAAGCACGAGATCTACGACGGCGACCGAGCGGTCATCCTCGCGCTCTTGCAGCAGGTCCGCAAGGTGCGTTGTCTCTGCTTTAGTGTGCATCATAGGACCGACTTGGATGACTTACTCGGTTGACACTTGCAGGCATATGGCCACCACCACCAGAAGCCTCTCCAGGTCAGAGGACGCAGCCATTCTGGTGGACTTCGCCGAGTCAGCTCCAAGTCGCTGCTGTCGACTCGTGCGACTGTCAAGAGCGCGTGAGAACCACTCGACGACGACATGTTTCAACAGCAAGCGCCTCGTGAGTGTGCGACTCGAGCAAGCACGCTGAGGTCTTCTAGGTGTTGCTCAGCTGCAGCGGACGTGTCCACGTTGAGTGGTTTGATTGGGCTTTTGCTGTCGACGAAAACGATTGCGTGTACCACTTCATATATGCAGTTTAAAAGTACCATCTGTTTTCTACTTGACTTGGTATTTGTATGTTCGTCAGCCATTTCTGTGCGACGACCCTATTCGTACTTACTCAAAATATGCAACAAACCAGGCAAGTCGTACACTTGGCACTTGGCGACCTGCTTGCAGCTCGCACACTCAACAACAGCTCGAGGACGACGATGATGCGAGTGCTTGTGCGCCAGCGTCCTGGACGCACGAGCTCTCGCTCGATTCACTCGCAAATTCGCATCCAGGTGCTCACACGCGCTCTCGACTCGCTCACGCTCTAACTCGCTCACTCGTCCGCCACAATGTCTGAGAAGATCTTCACGCCAATCACGCTCGGCGGCAAGAACCCGATCGTGCTGCAGCACCGCATCTCGATGGCGCCGCTCACGCGTCTGCGCGCTGGCGCGGCTGGCGTGCAGCCTGAGATCGCTGCCAAGTACTACGCCCAGCGCTCGACCGACGGCGGCTTGATCATTGCGGAGGCGACAAACATCAGTCCGACTGCACGCGGCTACTTCGGGTCGCCTGGCATCTTTGACCCTGCGCAGGTCGAGGCGTGGAAGGTCGTGACTGACGCAGTGCACGCAAAGGGCGGCAAGATCTTCCTCCAGCTCTGGCACACCGGTCGCGTGGGTCACCCAAAGAACCAGCCGAACGGCGAGCTCCCAGTCTCGTCGAGCGCCAACATGTCGATCAACGGCCAGGGTCGCATCCCGACGCCAGACGGTCGCGAAGCGTTCGTTGCGCCGCGTGCGCTCGAGACGCACGAGATCCCGCTCGTGATCCAGGACTACAAGATCGCGTCCGAGAACGCGATCGCCGCGGGCTTTGACGGCGTTGAGCTCCACGCTGCGAACGGGTACTTGCCGGAGCAGTTCCTCCAGGACGGCATCAACGACCGCACGGACCAGTACGGCGGCTCGCTCGAGAACCGCGCGCGGTTTCTGTTTGAAGCGCTCGATGCGATCCTCGAGAGCCTCGACTCAAGCAAAGTCGGCATCCGCCTCTCGCCATATGGCGCGAGCTTTGGGCAGTTTGAGTCGGACGTCTTTGGGACGTACAGCTACGTCCTGAGCAAGCTGAACGACTACGACTTGGCGTACGCGCACATCATTGAGCCGCGGTCGTTCCACTACGACAACCCGAACGCGCCAAAAGACGGGACGTGCCATCAGTTCCGCCCTGTGTACAAAGGCGTCCTCATGACGGCGTCTGGGTACGACCGCGAGAGCTCGATCAAGGTCGTTGAAGACGGCGACGCCGACATGGTCGCAATCGGCCGGTACTTCATCTCGAACCCAGACATTGTGCAGCGCTTCCGCTTGAACGCCGCCGTGCGTCTGTTCGAAGGCATGGACTTTTACCAAGAGGGCGAGCTGGGCTACACGGACCAGCCGTTCCTCGAAGACGAAGAGGCAGTGGCTGCGTCTGCGGAGGCAGTGAAGCCCTAGACTAGACGACTAGGAACTAGTGAATACTCAATCCATGGCATTTCAGTGATTTGTGTGAGCTTGTTGGTCTGTGTGTACTTGGCGGCTGTGAATGAGCATCGCTGGGAGATCGTAGCTGTCCTCATGGCGTCCGTCCTGAAGCAGCGATAGGATCCTCGATGAAGTCGCTGAGGTCTGGAGGCTGACGAAGTGGACGCTTCGTTTAAGTACGATGACGTCAACACCTCAGTGCCTCGAATACAAGACCCCTCTCATGCGTGTCAACGTGATGCGTGAGCTCGAAAGCACACAACCCGATTGATCGACTCTCGAGCTCAGCAGCAACAGCAAAGATGGCGCTTGAGAAGCTGTTCAAGCCAATCACGCTCGGTGGCAAGAAAGATCCGATCGCGCTGCTCCATCGCGTCGTGATGGCGCCGCTCACGCGCCTGCGCACAGGCGAAGAGGGCGTGCAGACGCCGCTCGCAGTCACGTACTACTCGCAGCGCACGACGCGCGGTGGGCTGATCATCGCAGAAGCAACGAACATCACACCGACTGCACGAGGCTCGTTCGGGTCGCCTGGGATCTTTAACAACGAGCAGATCCGCGCGTGGCAGCCCGTGACAAAGGCTGTGCACGACGGCGAAGGACGCATCTTCTTGCAGCTCTGGCACACAGGGCGGATCAGCCACCCGCTGAACCAGCCGAATGGTCAACTCCCAGTCTCATCCAGCGGCAAGCTCAACTACCCGACTGAAGGCAAGAAGATCGCGACGCGTGAAGGACGTATGGCGCCAGTGCACCCGCGTGCACTCGAGACTGATGAGATCCCGGGCATTGTCAACGACTACAAGACTGCGACCTCGAACGCATTCGCTGCTGGCTTTGACGGCGTCGAGCTCCATGCTGCGAACGGCTACCTACTTGAGCAGTTCCTCCACGACGGCATCAACCACCGCACGGACGCGTACGGTGGGTCGATCGAGAACCGCGCGCGGTTCCTGTTTGAAGCCTTGGAGGCGATCCTCCAAGTCGCCGACTCGAGCCGCGTCGGCATCCGGCTGTCGCCATTCGGCGCGAGCTTTGGCGACCGCGACTCGGACCCAATCGCGACGTATAGCTATGTCCTGAACAAGCTGAACGACTACGACCTTGCGTACGTGCACCTCATTGAGCCTCGCGGATACCACTTTCTGCACCCAGAGGCACCGCCAAACGGCGCAGCGAACCTCTTCCGGTCGATCTACAAAGGCGTCCTCATGACGGCGTCAGGGTACGAGCGTCAAAGTGCAGTCGACGTTGTTGAGCGCGGCGACGCCGACATGGTCGCAATGGGCCGCTACTTCATCTCGAACCCAGACTTGGTCACGCGCATGCAGCGCAATGCGCCACTTACGCCATATGACGCCGAGACGTTTTACTTTGGCGACGCGCGAGGGTACACGGACTACCCGTTCCTCGCGGACGAGCAGGAGCAGTAGTCAAGAGAATGAGCGAGAGAGAGCTGTCGTAGAGGTCCTACATGATGCAGTGGCACTCGATGAGATGCGAGTGGTGGTGGTGCTGAAGTCAAACACGTCATTCGTTTCCTGTTCAATTCTTCTATAACATACAAACATCAAATAAAGCGTGAGAATGACACGATACTTGCATTTCGATGGAGAGCCTCTCAGCAGCGCACAATGTGTCAATCTTGAAGCGTTCTTTCGAGCCATCACACACAATGCTTGATGCACATGCTCATATGCGAGGTCAGAGCGCGGTCTGCAAGTCACACACACAGCAGCAGCTCTCACTCATGCTCATATACTAGACACACACACATGTATCACCTACACAGAGAGAGTGATCACCTCGGATGATCTTGAGCCATTTCGACTGCTTGGCTTTTAGGATAAGGAAAGATTCGATTTCTCCCCATTCTCGCTCGCTCAGCGTGACTCTTCGCCACCACTGCGACGACGACGACGGCGCTCATTGTAACACCCACCACCACTCGCACGCGCGCTTGGGAGCAAGAGCAGCAGCCGTGGGAGCAAGAGCACCTAACGATGCAGCAGCAGCACCTCGACCAGCGTCAGCGCTTCGCGACAGCAGCAACTGCAACTGCTGCTATGCAACGCAGTAGTGACGACAGGAAGCAGCAGCCATCGCGGTACCGCGCAGAGCTCGATGCACGCGCACGTGTGATGCGTGCTGCTCCAGCATCTGCTGGCGCATCAGCTGCTGCGACTGCGAGCACAGCTGCACTCGCGAGCTCGCCAGCGACAGTCGCATCGTGTCGAAGTGCACACCGCGCGTCGTCCGTGCACGAAGCGCCGCGGTCAACGCGCACGCTGCTCTCGCGGCTCTTTCGCTCGTCGCCGCTGTCTGCAAAGAGCAAGCGCAGCAGCAGCAGTAGTCCACAGTACAGTGACACTGCAGACGGCAGTGACAGCGAGCGACCACAATCGCTTGCGCCGGTTCCCACTGTCGCAATGGACGCCATGCACCTGCGCGATCGCTTGTCACTAGACGACGCTCGTGAGCTCGACAGCACGAACTACTACGACGAGCGGCAGCAGCATCCATCGCACTATCACGAGCACTACCACCACCACTCGCACTACTATCCAGCGCCACCAACCGACGTGTTTGCACCCGCGACTGTGCACGTCCCAATGCGCAAGGTCCTGGTCCAGGGCTACCTCACGAAGCTCCCTGTGCACAAGTACTGGCACGCCAAGGTACGCTCTTGCTGCTGTCGTACTGTACACTCCGCTATGCTATAGCGCCTCACACACGCGACCTGTGCTTTCGCCTCCAGCCAACGTACTTTGTCTTGGAAGAGTGCGTCCTACCGCCTGCGACGCTCTACGTGACGCTCCGGCAGTTCCGCAAGCACGACGACGCGCTCGCACGCCGCAGTGACGTCGTCCTCAGTGAGCTCGCGCTGTCACCGGACGACGTTGTCGTGGACATTAGCAGCCACCACGCGACGCACGCGTGGGAGCTCCAGTGTGCTCCGTCGAGGACGCGCGGGTCAGTCCAGACGCTCCGCCTCGCCGCGCCAGACGCTTTGGCGCTCGAGCACTGGATCCGCATCGTTGGGACAGCGATCGCAAAGCTCATCGTCTACGCCCGTTACTCCTCTTCAACGGTCGCCAAGAGCCACGACACTAGTGCGTACAGTGGCGCTGGTGCCAAGGTCGCGCCGATCATCTCGGACAACAACAGCGACGACGGAGACTGTGGCAGTGAAGACGGCGACGACGTCTGCGGCTGTGACAGCCAGCGTGTGCGTCGTGAAGAGATCCGCGCAGCTGAGCAAGATGGAGAGAACGAACAGCGTCTGTACGACGAGGACGGCGATGATGAAGAGAAGCCGCAGTGTCCTCTGCCAATGACTCCGTCGTACGAGGAGCACTCGACCTACAGGATCGACATGGACGCCAACACTGTCGACATCGACCTTGGTGACTGCCGCACGCCGTTGCGTCGGTGTCGGAGCTGCCACCAGTGGCTGCCGTTTGACTGCGACGAAGACGAGCAGACGAGCTGCTGTGGCTCGCGCACGAGTGAGCGCAGTAGCGACACGATGAGCAATCCGCACACGTACGGTGGCGACAACAACAACAGTCAGGACGGCGACATGGACAACAACAACAACAACCAGGACGACTGCATGAGCGAGTCCCAGAGCGACGCTGCGACTGACGACGGCTTCACGCACCTCGAGCGCTCCAACAGCCACAGCAACAGCAGTAGTGGCGATGGCTTTGCGAGTCCACTGTCGTCCTCTTCATCGGAACGGTTGTTCACACCGAGCGACAGTCCTACGACTCGCAGCGTCCTCGACAGCGCTGGCGGCGTCCACAGCAGCCGCGCAAACGCGTTTGCAAACTTCATCGTGTCGCCGAACCCACCGGCGCAACTCACTGGCGCGAGTGCATCAGCGGCAGCTGTTGTCCCAAGCAAGTATGACATGACAGCGTGCACTTCTTCGTCTCTAGACGCCGAGAGCGAGCTCAAGACGTCATCAACGACGCTTGCACGCGTCTCATCAAGCGCAACGGCGTTCCTCCGTGCGCGCTTTGGTCGCCCAGCGAGTGCATCGCCGCGGTACGCTCCGCCAATGCCGCCGATGCACTCGTTCACAGCGAACGGTCAGGTCTTCACGCTCGAGACGCGGTACAAGCTCATCAAGCCGATCGGCACTGGCGCATACGGCGCAGTGATCGCAGTCCAAGACGCAGTCCACGACGTCGGCGTCGCAGTGAAGAAGATCACCAACATCTTTGACGACCTCGTCGACGCCAAGCGCATTCTCCGCGAAGTGCGGCTGCTCCACCACTTTCAGCACAAGAACATCACGCGCTTGCTCGACCTCTCGCCGCCGCCGTCACTGTCGAAGGCGACAGCGACGCTCAATGATATGTACCTCATCACAGAGCTCATGGAGACGGACTTGCACCAAGTGATCTACTCGATGCAGCCAATGTCGGATGACCACGTCAAGTACTTTCTCTACCAAATGCTCTGTGCGCTGCACCACATCCACTCGGCCGGCGTGATCCATCGGGACATGAAGCCGAGCAACGTGCTCCTGAACTCGAACTGCGACCTCAAGATCTGCGACTTTGGCTTGGCGCGCGGCGGTGTTGCGACTGCCGCGCTAGCGTCCTCGCTAGGGTCTTCAGGACCACCGCCTCAGAAGCGCGACGAACTGACTGAGTACGTCGTCACGCGCTGGTACCGCGCGCCAGAGATCATGCTCAACTGCTTGCAGTACACAGCGGCGATCGACGTCTGGGCTGTCGGGTGCATCTTTGCCGAGATGCTCTTGCGCGAGCCGCTCTTCCCAGGGAACGACTACATCCACCAGCTCAAGCTTATTATCAAGTTCTTGGGCACGCCCAAGCAAGAGGACACGGCGTTCGTGAAGAACGCCAAGGCGCTGCGGTTCCTCACGAAGCTCCCGATCGCCAAGCCGCGCAAGTGGACCGACGTGTTTGCAAGTGGCAGCGGCGACGACGGCACGAACGTGAACCCACTGGCCGTTGAGCTCTTGAGCCAGATGCTCCGGTTCAACCCAGCGAAGCGCATCTCGGTCGAGCAAGCGCTCCAGCATCCGTACTTGGCGACGTTCTACGACCCAGCGGACGTCACGACGGCGCCAGCGTTTGACTTTTCGTTCGACTTGCCAGACGACAAGCTGAGCAAAGAGGCGCTTGTGGCGCTCTTGTATGAAGACATTGCGCAGTTCCATCCGCTCAAGGCGCCCAGCAGCAGTGCCACAAGTAGTCGGTTCTTCCCCATGGGCACGACAGCGTCTGCGAGCTAAGAGCTGAGATGGTGTAAGGGCGTCGCTCGCTCTCGTGGATATCTGAATGAACGCCGTGTGCACTGTGCCCTCCGTCCTAGGTCCTCTGTCTTAAGTCCTCGGTCCTTGGTCACTCGTCCTACGTGAAGCCGCACTGCGAGAGGACCGACTGGACGTCCTGTCGGAGGATCGTCCCGGACCGGACGTTGCACTGGATGCTCTCGTCGAGCGACACGATGTGGTGGTACCAGTACGACGGCACGTACAGCACGTCGCCGGCTTCAACGACGACTTCCGTCGCAGGACACGCGAGCGCCTGCTGCGGCAGCGCTGCGATGTCGGACCAGTTCAGCCGCGTGTGACGCGCTGACGCGCCAGTCGTGAGGAGCTCGAGGCACGAGCACGCGCTCGGTGGTGACAGGACGTACCGCTTCGCGCCGCGGACCATCGCGATCATGTTGAGCGCCGAGTCAAAGTGGCCTTCTGTGATGATGCCCTCCATGCCAAAGCGGCAGCGCATGCCGCGCGCGAGCGAGTCTTGGGCGTCGCGGATGAACAGGTTCCCGTACGCGTTGACAGTGTCCGAGTCGCGGCGGAGGACGCGCTCAGGGTCGAGGAAGTCGAGGTCGTTGAGGATGAACGATGCGCGCGTCTTGATGTCCTGCGCCTTGAGCATGAGGTAGTAGAACGGATGCGGCTCACTCGCGCGCTCAGGAGTGGATGGACGAGAGCGCTTGGTCTGTGCGACTGCGTGTGTGAACTGCTTGTACGTCCACCACTCGGACGCGTACGTCGGCGGCTCGTCGAGCTTCGCATTCGTCTTGGAGTAGTACATGAAGTGGCTGTTGTTTGCAATGTGCACCTTGTAGAGCTCCTTTGGTTGGAGCTGCGCAGTGAGGTACTGTTGAGCATCGTACGTATCAAGACACAAGTCCATAGAACGCAAGACTCGAGGTGTGAGCCACAGCAGTAGCTCATTAGGACGTGAGTCTGAGTGTGGAGAGCGCAGCAACAGTCAGCCAGTCAGTCGGTCGCACCTCGTCGGTCCAGCGCGTCGCAGCGAGGTCGAGTGCTGGGATGCCGTACGAGATGAACGGCACTTCCATTTGGTGGAATACCTGCGCGAGCTCGAGCTCGTACTGCAGTGGACGGACCAACGGATGGATGTGAGTACGGGGACTGAGCCCAAGCATGCTCAAGCATGGGAGTCATGAGCGTAATGACGTACTGGAATGGAGACGTTGAAGCGGCAGATGCTCGAGAAGATGTGCTCTGGTCGCTTACTCGGCTTGTTCGGCGACCAGTTCTTCAGGAGCTCGCCAGTCGGAAAGAGCTGCGGGTACGCTCGGCAGCCGACTGTCGTGTCCTGGTCGCACTGGTACCGTAGCGATGGGAGGTCGCAGCGATGGACGTTCGCTGCGCCATTGGGATACACTTGCGGCAGCGACTGCACAGTTGCACGGCCATCGAGAAGCGCAGTAGCGCTGTTGCGCGGATCTACTTCTGGCGTGCGACGTACGCGTGCGCTAAGTGTTTGAAGCGATGCGCTGTGCGTGTTGAGCGTTGTTAGCAGCAGCGCTGCACCGAGCACGAGCGCAATAAATGCTGCGAGTCGCTGGCTGCGCTCTGCAGAAAGCGTCATGCGCCAGCAGTGCTGCGCGCGCCGCGAAAGACTCGCACTCATGCTGCTGCCATGGCGCTGCTTGCTGCGATCGTCGTCGTCGTCATTGCGCGAGGTGCCGTGCCGCTTGGTCATCGCAAGATGCTGGTCAAATGAGATCTGAGCTTCCAGCTGCCTCGTGATTAAACGTTAAGGTTGCGCGATGGTTGTCGCAAGCGATTGTTGCACGAACGCAATCCGCTTATGTCCGAGTATGTCGTCTGAGTGGACTGCACAAAGGTTGGCTGGGGCGCTCAGAATCACCAAACGACCAGCAGCAGCTCCAAGCGTCCAGCGCGCGAGCAAGTGAGCACGCGCCAGCACTGTGATTCGCCAGCACCACGCTCAATAGCAGCGACCACTGCTTCCACCACCTCTACGCACACTACACTAGCTCGCTCGTAAGCCACCATGTCGCTGCGCAATGTCGTCAAGCGCCGCGAGCACAAGGAGCGTGGTCAGCTCCAGGAGCGCAAGAAGCTCGGACTGCTCGAGAAGCACAAGGACTATGTCAAGCGTGCGCGCGACTACAACAAGAAGCAGGACCGGATCAAGACGATGCAAGTGAAGGCGTCGTTCCGGAACCCAGACGAGTTCTACTTTCGCATGAACACGACGCGCACTGAGGACGGCGTGCACGTGTCGGAGAACAACCACCACAAAGGGCTCTCGGCTGACGCGCTCAAGGTCCTGAAGACCCAGGACCTCGCGTACTTGCACATGAAGCGGTCCGTGGACTTGCGCAAAGCCGAGAAACTCAATGACGCGCTTCACTTCATCGACGCACCGAAAGGGAACAAGCACGTCGTGTTTGTCGACTCGGACGAGCAGCTCGCGTCGTTCGACGTCGCGGAGCACTTTGACACGGTCCCGGAGCTCGCAGACCGGTCGTACAACCGCTTGCGCAAAGAGACGCTCAAGACGCTGACGCTCTCAGACGTGCAGAGCGTGAAAGAGGTGAAGAAGCGCGCTAAGGAGCGCGACGGCGTCTATCGCGAGCTGAACGACCGCTTGCAGCGCGCGGCGACGCTCAACCGCATGCGCGCAAAGCTCGACTTGGAGCTCAAGGTGCAGGCAAAGGGCAAGAAGATCAAGGTCAAGAGTGCCGAGGACGGACAGCCAGCAGTGTACCGCTGGAAGAAGCAGCGCCAGACATGAGCATCTTGTCTCGTGCTCTTGCAGTCTAGGATCGATCGATTGAATGAATGTGTATGTAGAGCCAAGCGTGTGTCTGTCTTCCACACGGCATGATCGTAGCCACTGCGACGCTCGCAAGGCAGTTAATGAGAAGGCAGCGCGAGCCATACTGCGTAACGATCGCGCACGCAGCTCACAAGATGGAACACTTGGTTATGCGTGACAGGCAAAGTGCAGGAAACGACGCGAGTCTGGCATAACGTCTTGGCGAAAACGTCAAAACAGAATATTGCATTTTGATAGCACGATGGCTCGCATGATACGAAAGTAGTTGTGATGTGATGCGCAACAACACATGTCTATCGATTTATACGAGTCACAAGATACAGGATGCTATTTAATAGTTGCATAGCATGGACTTTCGAAAGAAGCGGCAAAATGGCGGGCACTTCAAAGCGTCACACACAAGCACACTTGCGAAGCGCAACGACGACAAGCAGCGGTGATGGCGACTGTGACCGCGAGCGCACTCGATACGCTGTCAACGACAGCAGTAGAGCCGTCGTTGGCGTCACGCACAGCCAGCGAGACGCGCGTGCTCCGTGATGCAAACGCGCTGCTCGCGAAGATCGGCTTTGGCGCGCGCCAGTTTGAGCGCTTTGAAGACCTCGTTGCGAGCGTCTCGTCCATGAGCGTCGCACTGTACGAGAAGCTCTTTCAACTGCGTCTCGACCACGTCGTGCGCGTGCCGCAGCGCCTCGCAGACTACGAAGCGAACGCACAACTGGTCGTCGACGCACTCGCGAGCGCACTGCTCGAGCACAGTGCGAGTGCGCAAGCGATCACTGGCAAAGCGCTCTGTGCTGGCGACACACACAGCATCGAGCGCGTCGTGCGCATGTTTGAGCAGGTGTTTAGCATCCTCGAAGACGCAAGCAGCCGAGGTGAGCGCGTCGAGCTCGCTACGCTCGCGAGTGGCAGTGGCGTCCACGCGCCATCATCAACTCCAGCGACGCAGCAGCAGCAGGTGACCTCCAAGACGAGGACAAAGGCGACGAAGACACGGACGAGCAGTCGGAGCGCAGCGTCGCGTATGCGGCAGCTCAATGCAAGCAGCGGCAGTAGCGATAGCGACAACAGCCGTGATCGCCCAGCGCCACGGCGTCGGTCGCACCAGCGGACACACCAGACGCGCGAGCTGCCGCCGCCGCCGCCAAAGCACAGTGACGCGAATCTGTACGAGACGAGTGACGCGAGCATCACGCGCAGCAGAGGACGCGACTTGCCATCGCGCAGTCGACGCACAGTCGCGACTGCAGTCGCACCAGCACCAGCCAGACGCCTGACGAGCGCTCGCAACAACATTAGCAGCAGCAGCAATCAAACGAAAGGCAGTGACGCCACTGACGCAGTCGCAGCGAAGAAGCGATCCAGACGCCTCACGCAGTCGCCAGTCGACGCGCAGGACGCGCCATCGCAACGACCAGCGAGCAAGAGCGTTCGGACCAAGGCGCTTAGCGCACGTAGTACGAGCAAGCGCCGCAGTCGCTTGGCGCCAGTCGCCGTTGCGAGCGATCCGAACCTACTGGCGACGCAAAAGTACGGACGCTTCGTGCCAGTGGCGACTGCGCAGTCGTCGCGTCCAAGTGCTCGCCACAGCGAGAGCGAGAGCGACCGTGATGGCGATGAAGAGGACGGTCATGAAGAGAATGGCGACGACCACGAGCCAATGTACTTTGGCGGCGTCTCGTCAGTCTCGAGCGGCAGTCGGAGCGATGAGAGCGTCCACTTCATCGAAGACGACGGCGACGACACGCGCGACTTCTCGAGCAGTCACGTCGGCGTTGATCTGCAGAACGTCCCGCCGCCAAACGCGCTGTCGCCTTCGAACGCCTACAACGACGACAATGGTCTCAAGTCCAATCGCCACGACCGCAGTCTCAAGACCACGAGCCATGGGCGTCGTCCTAGTAGCAGCAGAGGCACCGCAGGACCTGGAGCGTCTGTGATGATGATCCAGGACCCTCACGTATCGACTGGGACTACGGCAGCAGCAGCAACAGCACGACAGAAGAGCAAGAACCGAGCGGACGACGCAGAGGCAGAGGACCCAGTTGCCATTGCGAGTGGAGACCCGCAGAACGACGCATCCTCCGCAGTGCCTCGCTCGAACGAACTAAAGCCAACGCGTGAGTCCGCAACGTCGCTCTATCCGCTCCTGCCCAAGCTCGCGTCAAAGGCACAAGCCGAGTTCCTGCGCTACAAGCTTTACCTGAAAGACCATCTCCAGGCGCTGCGCCAAGTGCGTCCTCCTGTCCACCGCTCTGTCTTTCCTTGCCTCCTGACGCTCACACTCACATGTGCTTGCTCTCTCTTTGCCTGCTGCTCTAGCGCGAGTTCTGCCAGCGCCAGCACATGGAGCGCGCGTACAAAGTCGGCGAACACAGTGCAAACGTTGAGAAGGTATGCACTGTCGCCTGCTGCTGCTGTCTCTTATGCATGCGACTGCGAGACGCTCACTCTCTCTCACTGGCTGTAGATCCGCGCGCGGCGGTTCCAGCAAGACATTCGCTTGCAGCGCATTGCGATCGGTCTCGAGTCGCGCCACGAAGAGGAGAAGCAGCTGCGCGAGACGCTCGCGCACGTCCTGGCGCTCGAGAAAGCAAAGCTCCGGGACGAGCACCGAGCGACTGTGTCGGTGCTCAAGCAGATCCAGAAAGACCACGCCGCGCGCGAGAGCGCAATGGAGACATTGTACGTCCTCCTCCTTCTCCCTGTCTTCTCTATTTGTCTCTATCTCTCTATCTGTAGCGGTGGCTCACCACGTGTCCCTCGCTCGCTCGCCTGTGTGTGTGCCTGTAGCTATGCGAACCAGATCGAGCTCGTGAAGGAGCAGACGCATCGCGAAGTCCACGAGCGCGAGCTCGTCGAGAAGGCGCATCGCTTGGCGTCCGAGCAGATGATCCGCGAGATGCGGCGCGAGCGCGAGCACCACGTCGCAGCGCTCGTGCGCGAGCAGCAGCATCTCGAAGAAGCGCGGCGGTTCCGCACGGCAACGAAGCTCTCGACTGCGCTCGAGAGCGGCGACGACGCCCGTGTGCGCGCGTCCGATGCGTTCTACACCGCAGTGATGCGAGCGCGCGAGCTCCACAGTGTCAGTGGTGCAGCAACAAAGAAGCCAGCGACGAAAGCGAGAGCCAAGGCAGCGACTGCGCGTGCGTATGGCTCGAGTCGGCCAGCGCCAGCTCTGTCGAGACGACGCGTCAAGTGACTGTCCTTGTGATCTAGTGAGAGAGTGTGAGAGCGTGGTCAATGGGTTCACTGTCGAGAGCCATGAGGACAGAGTCTAGGACGCTGGCCAGTACACTCTGAGGCGCAACACTGTGGATCATCGTCTTAGAGCTGTGGATGAGCTACTGTAGCGCCTTTGACCGTGTCAACTGCCTAGAGCATGAACCGCCGCGAGCGCGCGAGCAAGTCGGACGCGTGGATGACGCCGAGGAGCTTCCCGCGCGCCGTCACGAAGAGCTCCGGTGCTTTGTGCACTGAGATGAGCAGAATCACTTGGCTCGCAAACGTGTCGCGATGGACGTGGAACTTGCCAGCGTCAAGGTTCAAGAGCTCGAGGCGCACGAGGTCGACTGGCTCCGAGTCGCTCGAGCCAGGACGCGCAAACGCAGCAGCTTGTGCGCGCGAGAGCCCGCCGAGTGCGAGCTCATTCGTCATTGCGATGTGGCGCGACCGCGGCGTGATCGCGTCACTGTCGCTCCCGTCGCGGTCGCTGCGCTTGGCTGGGAACGCACTCGCCTTTGCGCCACTGCTGCTAGCAGAGCCACTGAGACTCAGCTCCCACACTTCGACGACCGACTCGAGCTCTTCGCGATCGGCGGCACCGAGGTACACCATCGTGCGCTCGTCGTCGACGACTGGGAACAGCGTGATGTCCTTTGGCGTGTCGAGCAGCAGCTGCTTGAGTGACGCGAGTGTCTGGTGGCGCAGGACCCAGTACGCGGGGACGCCGCGCATGAGGTCGCTCGCCACGAGACCGTACGACTTTTGCTTTGTGAGGTCAGGCCACTGCGGCAAGTTCTTCTCGCGACTGATCGTGTCGTACATGTCGAGCGAGAAGAACGCAGCGATCGCGCGGCCGACGAGCACTGACAGTAGCACGGGCACCATGTAGCTGAGCTGACTCGTGAGCTCAAACACAATCACAGCAATGCTGATCGTGCCTGTCACGCCCGCAGTCAGTGACGCAGCGCCGAC
This sequence comes from Globisporangium takayamanum, assembly GCA_023333735.1. Taxonomy (NCBI): domain Eukaryota; phylum Oomycota; class Peronosporomycetes; order Pythiales; family Pythiaceae; genus Globisporangium; species Globisporangium takayamanum. The sequence continues at coordinate 51,703 of JAASFL010000016.1, forward strand.
GACCGCGTAGCCACCTGCGAGCTCGTTCCCGCCCCCAAAGAACACAATCATCTCGCCAAAGAGCCGTCCGATCGCCGCGCCGACTGCAAACACTGGCGTGACAATGCCGCTCGGGACCATCACAGTCGCACTGATCGCTGTCGAGAAGAACCGCACGCAGATGTACGCAAAGAGGTTGAGCGCGAGCGACGGCGACGTCCAGAGCTGCCCAAAGTCTTGTTCTGTAGCAGTAGACACAGTCGTGATACGAGTGCAATGTGAGACGTGCAGGTCCTAGATTCTGACTCAGCGTTGTGCTGACTCACTGCACTGACTCTCTCTCTCACTGAGTCAGTCAGAGTGAGTCAGTGAGACGCTCGTGCAGCCAATCACAAGACGCTAATCGACGTACCGAGATGCGTCGTATCGGCGCTCGTGAGGTTCCCAGTCGAGAACATGTCGTCAATGAGCTGGCGCTGCGAGAGCTGCATGAAGTGGCCGACTGGGAACTCCACGAGCGCAAACACGAGTGCGACGAACGCGGCGTAGACAAACGGCGCAAACGCACGCGCTGCGGGCCAGCGCGTGAACACGTGCGTCTCCATCATGCGCGCTTTCAGCTGCACGATCACGCGGTACGTCTTGACAAAGACCGCGCCGAGGACGCCGCAGAGCGCTGCGAGGATGAGGAAGAGCGAGATCTCGTACGACTTGTACGGCAGGACCTCAAAGTCTGTCGTGAAGAGCGAGCCGCTGTTGCCCGTGAGGAGGCTGTTGAGCATGCGGAAGACCACGACTGCGACGACCTAGTCACATGGACGACGACAGGCAGAGCCAGATCCACAGATAGGCTTGTGAGAGATACAAAGACCTATCACGGTACTGAGCGCACTACGTACCGATGAGAAGAACGCGCGCCAGTAGTTGCTCGTGACGTAGTACGTCGTGGTGACTTCGATACTAAAGAGCACGCCGCCGATCGGTGTCCCAAACGTCGCAGTCACACCGACTGCACAGGCAGCAGCAAGGACGTGGTGCGTGAGGTCCTGCGACCGGCGGATCTGCTCAAAGAGCGGCACGCGCAGGAGCTGGTGCGCAATGATGCAGCTCAAGTGCACGAATGGTCCCTCTTTCCCGATCGACAAGCCGCTCCCGAGCGCAAAGATCAGACCAAAGCACTTGGCCACGAGCGTGCGCTTTGAGAGGTAGTTTGGGAACGGGAAGCCGCCGAGGATGCTCCGCATCTCGGGGATCCCAGAGCCCGCAGCGTTTGGACAGACGAAGAACGTGCACGTGACGCCGAGCACGAGGATGAAGACGCGGTACGCCGTGTAGAGCAAGTACTCGGGCACCCACGCGCCGCCGAGCGCAGTAAAGTCGCCTCGCAGCGCCTGTACGCGCAGGACGCACCAGTCGACGCTCCACGCAACGGTCGACGCGAGGACACCGACGACTAGGAGGAAGACCCACGTGCTCTCGAGCATCGACACGGTGAGCTCCGTCATGTGCTCTTTGTCTAGGAACGGAGACGACGAGGCACGGTCAGCACCACCAGCAGCGTTGTCGTCGTCGGCGCGGTCAAGTCCTAGCACCACATCAAACGCAGACCCGGTGCTGCTGCTGTCGCCATCGTCATCATCATCATCCGACGACAGCAGCAGCAGCGACCGGTAGCGATACGGCAAGTGGTTCACACCTGTGTGCTTGCGCCGCGCGGGGTCGTCCACGTCGAAGAAGCCGGGCTGCGAGCTCGCTGAGAGACACCGCCGCACGCACCCAAACAAGTGCGTCCAGATCGGCGCATTCCCTGCATTGTCGTTCGCGTTCGTGTCGTTGCTGCTGCTCGTCCATGCCGTGTCGTCGCGGAGCACGACTGCGTCGTTGTCATGGATGTCGTGGATGTGTATCCGCGGGAGCGCGTCGTGCGCTGCGTTGATCGATGCGAACGCAGGCGACGACACAGATGTGTCGTCCGAGCTCGCACTGTCGCCGTCGTAGTCGTTTGGCGTCTGGAGACGGTGGCTGTCGCTCGGCAAGTCGTCAGCGCTCGAGCGCTTTCGCGTGCTCGGCGCTGATGATGTGAGCGAGCTGCGCTTCTTGAGTTGCGCCGTGTCTGCGCTCGCACTATTGCTGCTGCTTCGGAGCTCCATGAGATCGTCGCGCGAGTTCGGCGGTTCGTTTTTCGTCGTTTAGTGTCGAGTTCGAGTTCGCCTGCCTCATGTTCGATATCGAATAGAGGGTTTGAACCCACAGTGTATGCTATTTGGCGGTGTGTCTGTGAACATCAATACCCTTGACAATTCGAGAGAAGATGTGGCACACACCAACCCTGTCAAACGGAATAGATCAAGACGGACTTCAATTGTCTGGCTGTGAGATCGCGAGCTGTTGTGAGATTGCTCGGTCTGGATCGCGCATTGCTCGGATGGTGGTGTCGTCGTTGCTGTTGGTGGTGGTGGTGTCGTGACGAGGAGTGAACAGCGCGCTCACTCATGAGCTCAGTCGCAGCGTATCTCCGGTCGAGAGAGATCGGGTCGGTCTTTTTACACTGCAGATGATGTGGCTTCGACTGCGCTGGTGCTGCTGTCGTCGTCGCGTGGTCGTCGTCGTCGGCGGCGTCGGGTGCTTCTTCGCCACCGCGAGACAAAGGTCAAAACGACAGCACTTGGTGTGTTGGAATGATCAATCGCGAGCCTGTCTTCCGTCGCTGCATCTGTTGCTCGCCTAAAGCGCAGCCACCACTACAACACCACCAAGCAAGCAAGCGAGAGAGAACGCGCTCCTGCTCGTGCTCCTGCTCTCACTTGCATGGGTATGTGCATTTCGCATATCGAGCGAGTGCTGCTCCGACTGCTGCTGCTGACCTGACCTGGCAAAAGCGCCGTTTGCTTTCAACCAACGAAACAGGGAGTCAGCGCCACAGAAGAGCCAGCGGCGCGCTGCAGAGAGAAGCCGCAACAACCGACTTGGGACTGGAGACTGGAGACTCGTTGATGTGGATGGCGCGCGCCGACACTTTGGCAAAGGCAGGCAGGCAGACACACAGAGGCAGACAGAGCGACCGACCGACGTTCGCTTGATAGACACTCGCATATTCCTTCTGCTGCTGCTTGCACTTCCATTTCCTTGCTCGGCTTGGCTCGGCTCGGCGCGCGCGCATCCTCTCTCTCGAGCGAGCGAGCGACGGCGTTCAACTGGCTGGTTGCTGGCACTCGCACTCGCAGAGCTGCGCCAAGACGCTCAAAGGAGCTGCTCAACGGAGCTGCTGCTGCTGAACGACACACCAAGTGGTCCTTCCCATACACACCACTACAGCCGCACAGAAGAAGAAGAAGAAGAAAGACCGAACGCACGCACGCCGTCTCGAGGGCGGAAGATCACTCGCACGCACGCACGTACACACGCAGCGTGACCAAGCACTGCTGCACTCAATCACTCGATCACTCCGTCCTACTGACTGACTGGATGGATCCGACGACGCGCACGAGTCTCCAGCGCGAGCAGTGGGCTGTCACGCTGCGCGCCTCGACCGCACCACCGCCATCGCCAGCGACCGCAGCCGCAGCTGCTGCTGCCATGACGGACACGACCACCAAGAGCGCGCGTGAACCACTCGCGAGTCCTGTCAAGCGCAACCACACACCAGCAACACCGTCGACGCCAACAGCAACAACAGCGACGACGCAGCAGGACGCCGACCGGCGCTCTGCACTCGCTCGGCTCTTTGCCGCCGCGACCGACAGCGTGCCGACCACGTCGCCTCTGCACGTCGCAGTCGCGTCACGGCTCCAGCTCGACCCTGATGCGCGTGCGAGTCGCCCACAGACCGTCGAGTCGCCGCACCGAGTCACAGACGCGCCGCTGTCGTGGCCGCGCGCGTTTGCACGCAAGAGCATCCAGACGCACCCGAGTGCGATCGCAACGTCCGCGTATCACACGCCAATACCGTCGCTCGAGCCTGCGTCGTGCCACGTCCAGTCACAGCCCCAGCCGCGCTTCTTCAATGCAAAAGCGCTCGACCTGACCGATCAGCACCACGACCAGCTGCAGCACCAGTGCCACCAGTCGGAAGCTGAAGCCGAGCCGCAGGACGAAGTCTCGAAGCTCCGCGAGCAGAACGCGCTGCTGCGCAAGCACCTCGAGTACGAGCAGATGCGCCGCATCGTCGACCAGAAGCGCATGCAAGAGGTACGTCTGTCCGTCATGGCCATGGCGCTCTCTCTCTCTGTCTAGGTGGATGAATGGATGGCTCACGTGCCTCTCTGTCCTACTGCTGCCTCTGCTGCTGTCTTGAGTAGAAGATCGTCGAGCTCCAAGGACTCATCCGGCGCGACTTCCCCGAGCAGCAGAAGGCGCAAGAGCGGCGCCTCGTGCAGATGCGGTCGCCAAACGCCATGCGCGCCAAGAGCCGCTCAGCGTCCAAGCACGCACCGCGCGTCGGACTCACTCGGCGGTCATCCAAGTCAGGTGACGAGCTTGCACTCGCGCTCTCGCGGCGGTCGTCCAAGTCGAGCGACGAGCTGTCGCGCCACTCGTCCAAGTCGAGTGACGAGCGCTCGCTCTCGCGCAAGTCGTCGCGAGCGAGTGACGTTGGCGCCACGTCTGAGTCGGACGACAACAACCAGACGTCGCATGGTCTCAGTGAAGACGCCGTGAAAGCGTTGGCGCTCTCGCCGGGACCGCTCACGGCGTCGCTCCTGAGCAAAGCGGCGGCAAAGGACGAGAGCCAAGCCAAGTGGACCGAAGCGCGCATGAAGAAGCAGCTCGCGAAGCTCCGCGCGCGCATGCACGTGCTCGTCACGGACGCTCACGCTGAGACTGAGTACGTACGCTCGACAGCGTTGGACTGTGAAGGAACTGAAAGAGTGTACTGACCGACGCACTGGGCACTGTAATGGTCTCTTGCGTGTCTGTAGGATCTTGCGGACGCAGCTCCAGAGCGAGAAGCTCGCGCACGAGCGAAAGGAGCGACAGCTGCGCGTCGAGACGAACGCCAAGATCTTTGCGCTCCAGGTGCGTTCACTGTCTTCGGACTGGGACCATTGACTCGCATGTGTGGTGTGGTGGTGCTGATCGTATGGACTTGTGGTGTGTTTGTCTGTCGTGTAGGAGCGCCACACTGCTACAAAGAAGCGCTTGAACGCCAACGTCGCGCTCCTGACGTCTCAAGTGCGCCAGCTGCGCGTACGTTTAGCTCTCTGTCCTATCATGAGTCCCAGAAGGACACTGTGCTGACTGTCGTCTGGCTGTGTGTCGTGACGATCATCGGACTCGACAGACCGAGACGGAGATGCTCACAGAGCAGATTCAAGAGAAAGACGCGCGCATTCGGCACTTGGAGCTCGCAGTTGGCGGCAAGTGCCTCGTTGACAGCGCCTCAAAGCAGCAGCAGCAGCAGCAGCAGTGAGTCCTCTCTCCAGACCTCCAGACCTCCACGACTTCGACAACTTCCTCCACTAGACGCACCACTCCACCACCACGACTACGACACCTACACCATCACCACCGCACTCACTACTACTACGACTACTGTTTACACTAGAGACGACATTGACGACGATCAGGACGGACCAAGTACACCGTCCACACTTAAGACGAAGAACCTGAACTACCATGAATGAATGAATGAATGAATGAATGAATGAATGAACTGAATGAACAATGAGCTGCTGCTGAACGTGTCAGTCGTACCAGAGCCCAACGACGCAGTAGAGCAAGCGAGTGGCAAAAGAACAAAAGAACAAAAGAACAAAAGAACAAAAGAACAGAGCGCACGCGCTCGCACTAGACGACGCTCCACGATGCGTGGGGTGTGGGTGTGGGGATTACGAACTGCCGGTGTACTTGACTCGGATCTCCTCTTCGCTCATGAGTCCCGTGCTGACGGCGTGGATGTTGCCCGTAAAGACGCGGCGCTCCCATGTTGCCGTGTCAAAGTAGAGGAACTGCGGTCCGAGCGACGCCGCGTTGCTGCTGCTGCTCCCAATGCTGCCAGCGGAGGCACTCGACGCAAGCGCACTGCCGATCGACCCGACGCTTGCACCGATGCTGCCAGAGCCTGGCGACGTCGACGACGACGCGAGCGACGACACTGGCGCATTGTTGTTGCTCGTTGCTGCTAACAGCGCCGTGTCTGCTGGCGTTGCGCGCTTGAGCCAGATCTTGAGCTCGACGTGGTAGCGCCAGTCGCGTCCGTAGAGCTCTTGCGCGGCGTAGGCTTGGAGCACGTCCTTCGGCATCGCGTAGAATATGTAAAAGAGCGTCTCTAGGTGGAATTTCGATAAATGCGTCGTCTTGAGGACCGGCGGTTGATTATAATAGCAGAGGGGTAACGCGAACTGCGGCTCCTTCGAGAGCGAGCCCTCTGCCCACGGCGACGCAAACGTCGGATGCAGCGGTCTGGTCGGATCCAAGAGCGCATACAATCAGATAGAGAGAGACAGAGTTAGCCAGTCCCATCCATCCACGTACAGTGTATGCAAGGTGTGGTACGTACTCGGCCGAGTTGAGATTCAGTCCGAGCGACGTGAGGTCGCAGCCCATCGCGAGACTCTTCTTCGCGTCAGTGGTCGGACGAATGACCGTGTGGAGCATGCCGAGGAGCCCAAACTTGTTGCTCGGGTCGAGCTGGCCGTTGCTCGGTGCTGCAGGCGGCGGCGGCGGTCGCGCGCCGTGAAAGTGGCTGAATGCAGCACCGCCCGAGAGACTCACACTGTTGCTGCCACTGCCATTCGTCGCTGCAAAGCCGGCAATGCCACCGCTTGCGCGACTCCCGATCGACGTGTTGTTCCCAGTTTGCGGACCCAACCGCTGCGGCGCCATGCCGTCCGACGCAGACGACGTGAAGCTCGAGTGGCGCTTGAGCTCGTGCTCTTGGATCGCGCTCTTGTCGCCCGAGCTCGGTCCGAACGTCGAGAGCGCTGGGAAGTCCTCTTTCTGGATCACAAACTCCGACGGCGGTGCACGAGCGCGCGCGTCGCTCTCTGCGTCCAAGTTGAGCGAGTTCATTCTGATACAAACATACAAACATAGACACATAGAGATACATATGATAGCACTCGGTCAGTCCTGACGGCAGGACACTGGTACAGCAAGCAACAGACAGTCGCGCGAACCTCGAGCCGAGCGCTGGGAACTCCGACATGTCGGGCGTCTTGTTCTCCACTTGCGAGTGCATCGCACGTCCTAGAGGATCGCGGCACACGTTAGCGCAGAGGCGAGAGCGCCTTGACTCTAAGACACACGGGACGCACCTTTCACAACGGCGGCCAAGTGGTCGCCCGAGTTCATGCGGTGGAGCTCGTGTGAGACTGGGAGACCGCCACCGAGCGAGCCGCGACCGACAGACGCGCTCAGGAACTGCACATGGTTACACAGAGGCGCTGGTTAGCTGAGTCTGCTGTGTGATCCATAGACACAAGTGCGTGGCCAGACGTACCGAGTTGGAGCCGCCCATCATGCCCGAGCTGTTGAAACCCGAGAAGACGCCGTGCTGCCCTGGTGCACCGTCTAGCGAGCGAACAACACATCCATCAGTCAGTCAGTCAGACAGGCAGGCACGATCGCAGCTACAGTAGCAATGCGCACAAGGACGCACCTGAGCCGTCGGCATCGAGTGCGTTCGAGAGTCCAGAACCCATTGCGTGGAACGCCGAGAGCCCCATGTGCCCCGTGTTCGCGACGCCTCCGCCGCTCGCACCGAGTCCTTTGCCAGAGAAGTCGTCGCGGTGGTAGTAGTACTGGCTCGCATCAAAGTCCTAGTAGTGTGACAGAGGCAGCAGCAGCAGATCCAACCAACTTAGTATGCAAGAATGTTATGGCCAAAGGCATGCAGTAGCCCCAACTCTCTCGCAGTCACACACACAAGAAGGCGCACTCGCCACGAGCAGTCGCCGCACCTTGTCCTCCGCTGTCTGGATGTTGTCCTTAAAGTAGGCAAACTTGTCTTTCGACGGATCGATCATCGCTGCGCACTCCCTTTTGCGATCCTCTTCTCGTCGCACGCGTGTTCTCCTGCGGCTTCTCTTGCGCTGTTGGTGTTGCTCCTACTGCTGCTGCTGCGGCTGTAGATGCGTGTTGGCAAAACTGCTGCGTTGTTTGGTCCCCTTGCGAATATGCAAACAGCTCGATCAAGAGCGTCGTGCACGTGTGCGTGGAGGAGTCTGCGCACAGACACACAGACGTACGGAGAGAGGCGCTGCTGCTGCTTGGCTGTCGGTCGTCGACCTGCTGCTTTGTTGTTCGCGTTTGTGTGCGAGAGGATGAACGAGCAGCGAGCCAAATAGGAGCAGCACTGTGAAACGCCTCATAAGTACGAATCTCTTCCTCCGCACAACACAAATCAAAAATCGAAAAAATGTAAAATATCTAAATATCTAAAACTATGTTTTGTATATTTAGTGATATCGACATTTCAAGATTTAGTGTTGTCAAGTCCATCCATCTGGAAGATGCTGAGAGAGATGAATGCGACAACGTCCACTACTACTACTGTCCATCTACTTATCGCTTGTGCGAGTATTACTTATTGCAGAGAGACACAGACGGTTTCAACGTTCACGTCAAAACGTCGGGACAAAGTTCATTGTGTTGTAGTCAAGTGGAACGGGGCCAAATGGACAATGCCTGTTATGGTGTGTGGCACACCAAACAGAGTCGTCGTCACGTCGGACGCACGACAGCGACTCATTCTTTAATGAGTCGCGAGTGCCTCACGGCACTCTTGTGAGCTATATTGTAGAATAGGACATACTAAGACATGCATGATTGGAGGACGATAGCCACAAATACAGTCAGTTTGGATCTGTCCTCGTTATCTTCACAACATCCAAGTAAGCCACACGTGACAGCACACCGAGTGTGCACCTTTCCATAGCGCAAGGTGCTACGTGACCCCGTCACATCAAGTACCGTAAAGAACATCACAAGGAAAGAGAGATAGCTTTACGATCGACCTCATGGGACCACCGAACGCCTTTGATGTGAAGGTGTACATCCTTTGATACTCCTTCACGTTCTTTAAGCGAATTAGGAACCATACATCCGTTATGGTCTGGAATTAGTACAAAGTTGACGGCCAGACAGTGTCCATAATCAATGTGTTGCTTTTTGATCGCCGCAAATATGGGTGAAGATCAGTGTTGTGCGTGTTTGCGTTTGGTGCTGAATAGCGATGATGAATGGTACCTGCGATTACCGCTTGTTGGGTCTTCTCAACTTGCAAAGCCAATGCTAACTGCCAAACGGCTTGGTTTACTTTTGGCACGTAGGCACTTCCCACACTAACTCTTGATTTGACTGTCTCATACTTTCTTCCGATCCGGTCATCTCACTTTGGAATTTACCATGGTCGACCAAGGTGATGGCCATATCCCGCTGCCAGGCACATCTCTCAGTTGTCGGGGTAACCGATCTTGCTTCCCACCTCCGTCAACTGAGCTGAAATTAATCCCAGGGTTATTCACAAGTCCTGAACATCTCGATGTTGTTGAGCAGTACACATATGTGAAACGCTTGATAGCTACTGATACTTTGTTACTAGTCTAATCCTTGTTATCTGAATGTACTTCTCTCGTGAGATGTCCTCTCGCGCGATCCATTTCTTGAGGCGCGCCGGGAACTCTTCTGTGTTGTAGCGTTTGCCCTGTGCGACGACTCCGATGTTGTCAGTGAACCCTTGTACACTATACTTCAGTAAACCCATTTTGACATTCCAACAATCAATCACACAAAACTTGGTATGCATCAATGATGCTATGGCTCGTCCAGATCCTAGGCATACCTCAGCTCCAGCCTCGAAGAGCGCGATCACTGCAGCATCGATCGCCGCCGACGCTTTGGCATGGTAGAGGTGAAGAAGGAAAGATGCGGTGACGCCTCGCGACATCGCGTGGACGACTGCAACCGCCGTCCTTGGATCTGTCCATATGTAAAGAGCACAGTCAAAGGCGAAAGTGGCGTCCAACACGTCGCGGATATACTGGTGGGAGAAATCGGAGGACGACGAACTGTCATTGAGTTATTGACTGTAGTTCACATACGTACACTCATTTTGATAAATGCGAGGTAAAGAATGAGCTGTGAGACAGTATCAATCCGACTAAGGGTTGGATCTACGCTTGCAGTCGCATGATCACGATATTGCGTTAACTGCAACTCACTGAGATTGTAAGGATCAGCGTCGCACTTAAGCGGAGATCGACGGTGCTTTGCCGAAGAGTCGTGAGTGATGATCACACAACTGGGCGAGGAAGCAAAGATGGAGTGGTGTGGTCTTTGTGGTGTGCTGCGGAGTTGCTGAGGTGGTTGAGAGGAGATGCAGTTGATGCACTAGTGGAGCTGGAAGTGGTTGCTTGTTGATGGTAAAATGTGAAGTGAGCTGTTGTTTCTGCCTACTTGCTAGCTCTGGTGTTTCTTGGCCAGGTCGAGCGCTCTTGGTTGTGTCCAACGGGCGTTGGACACAGACTGTGTGTCTTTGACGCTCGACTGGGTTTTTCTGGTTTTTCTGGGTTTCTAATCTAGACTGATCTAGACTGTTTGCGTTTCTAACTGCTTTTGGTCAACGTCAACGGTTGTCAAAGGAACCGGTGACGCGGGTCGCGACTGAACTCGCGCCCATGGTCTGTGAATGAATGTAACGACACAAGAGAGTGTTTGTAGAGAGCACGCGTGGGTGTCGAGCATGATCATGCCGACACCAAGGCACAGGTCGCGTGTGAGAGAGGGGAGCAGCGAGAGCCTCGAGTGACCGGCGACGGTCACCGATACCTCTTTGGAGCT
>JAASFL010000017.1:0-60228 GCA_023333735.1 Globisporangium takayamanum
TACTCGTCGCAGACCAAGCAATAGTGCACCAATCGGATTGATTTTTGGTGCAAAATATCGCCTGTTGCTTTAACTCCATTTTCACGCATTTTCAGCGAAAAATATGCAATTTTGGTTTTCACAACTCCAAAAATGTCCATACAAACCATTGTCGCGGACTGTATTGTATTGCATTCCGGTTAGTAATATTTCCACTCGCTAGCATACAAACACCAAGTACTCACGAAACAAAGGCACTAAAAACGAGTAGAAATACCTCGGCGGCATAGTGTCATCTAGTCTCACGTCCGCTACACTACGTTTGATACGTTATCTACTCAACTACGCACCACATGCACTCAGTACGACATTGTCACACAGCGGGTTTCTTTTGTCCGATACTTGATGTACTCCCGACCTATCCAACTATGCGCCGCTCCCGTCGCGGCAAACCAGAGAGCCGCACTTGCACTTGAACTATAGGTCGCTGCCATAGTCGACAGTGGCCTCACTACATGGAGCGATGTCTGTCACAGACACTACGACGATCGTGAGCGCGCGCCGGTTGCGCACTTCGTAGAAGTTGCACTTTGGATCGCAGCTGTGGTTGGCAAATCTCATGAGGCCCCCTTGAGTCTTCGCGTCGATGTAGAGCTGCTGCTTTCTAGACGACTTTGTGTTAAGCTTGATCGCGTACGCCGAGGATTACTCGGGATCTGCGTCAAAGTCGAACGACGTCAGCACTCCAGCGTACTCGCCGATCAGCGTCCCACTTGGGATGAATGCCGACGCAAAGAGCCCTAGACCATGACGACCGCTCTTGAGCCGTACGTCGGGTGCGTCTTGGAGCCGATTTCCGCACTGCTGACCAATTCGGCAGTTGTTGTCTGGGCAGAACATGTTCGTCGCTGCATTCGTGCACTCGTCCATGTGACAACGGACGGTGCAGCCACACCAGTCAACAGGACCCATGTCCGGGACGTGGAGACCTTCGCGGTTCTCCGTGTGTTGTATATGCGTCACGCCAGACAGCCAAACTGCGTCATCGATCTAATGACTTCTGGTACTGAGTTGCGCTGGTCGGTAGGTGGTGGAGCGCTGCTGTTCTCTTCGCCGTCGTCAGCTTCGTCGAGTTCGAAGGGCTGCTGATCACGAGCTTGTTCTTGGGCTGTCTTGGGGTAACGAGCGAGTGGTGCACGCTGAACGTACACACCCTTTTACGTGCCCACGGAACTGGCTGAGTAGGGACGCTCGCATCATCGGCGCTCGGTAGGCGGTGCGGTTGTTCCGTACGGCAGCGCATTTAGCCATACGCGCTCGCTTGCGCGACTTCGGCTGGAAGAAGCCAGCTTTGCCGCGCTTCTCCTACTTCCATCGACGCTCGATCTCGGAGTATGCGGGGATCTGCTCGAAGGGAACGAGCGGCACGAGCTCGTCGGTCGTTCTCTTCTCTTCTTCTTCACTGTTGCTCATTTTGGACTCTTCGTTCTTAGTTTGCTTGCCTGCGCCTGCTTGATTGCGAATTCCGAAATGGCAGTATGTGCATATGGTAATACATATAATCGGTATCGAGAATGCCAGTCATAACCAAACCCTAATATGAACGGTATGTCGTTTTTATAGCAATATATGCACAGATTGTCATTTTCCCGTTTCTGATCGTGCAGGCCACGCACTCGGCGTCGTACACGAGGCGGTCGCTGAGCCCCCGGCACTTGCTGCTGCTGCGTTGGCCGACAGCCGACAGCACGGACACGACAGGGCTATGGCTCGCGGCATCGACGTAGCCAAAGTCGATTTGCTGGAAGAGTCCGAGTTTCTGATCTGGCCTTGCGAGAAAATTGCGTCGTGCAGGCTCTAATTGGATCAAAACCTGTGTTCACAGCCCTCCCTCCATCACTTTGCACGCCGATCGCAATTTGTGATTTCGCCCGCGCCAGCATGCAGTTCGCTCGCACAGCATGAACCAAAAAGCTCAATGAGAACGAGAAAGGAGTGTTTCACTTAAATTACCTCAAAAATGCGATAACGATTAGTTTGATCACATGTGCTCAAACATGGATATGTATTGATTTATGAGAGTCTGTCAACGACCAAGCCAGAGCGACACAGTTTCACACACACACCGCACGAGGGTCGTCCCCACTCGCAGCTCATCACTCACCGAGGAGAGACGTTTTGTGTGGCACATTCTCGCCGCCGAGGTAGTGGTCGACAGCAGCTTCAGGGCTTCGTGACTAGTAGTGCCGCTTCAGATTGGCAATGATGCCCTCGTTGATAGGTGTTATGAGCGAGGTTTAGGGGATGTTTTGCATGGAGCGTTGTCCACGAAGAGCACATGTCTCTTCTGATGTGCACTCGCCAAAGGTCGCATCTAGTCTTGGTAGACCTGTACAGTCATCCACCAGCGTGTTGTCCCGGTGCACGTATACGTAGTCTGGCATGCTTCTGAGCCCGCGTGGGTTCGCTGCCTTGCCAAGACAGAGGAGGTGGGGTTGTCGGATCCATCGTTGGTGGTGACGAGCAGTGTGGCGGGTGTCTTGTCTTATTTATTTGGTGTCTTGTCTTGTTTAACAGCATCTGGCAGAACAACGAATGATCGCTGAAGATCGACCGACGCAGCAAATTGAAGCACGGGGGCTGCTGGATACGCCCATCGGCGTGACGAGGTACTCGTCATTCCTTCGGGCGCCGCAAATGCTGTGTATAGGATACTGTCGGTAAGCAGTCACACCTGAATGAAGCCCCAGAGGATGTCCATCGCCGAGAACAGTTGCGCCTTCGCCATTGCTCTCAGTTGCGAAGGCACATGCATCTTCGCGTTCAAGTTGAAGCCGCCAAAGTCATGGACAATACCTCCATTCACCTTGACCCGCACGAACACGCTTTCAAGTTGAAAGTGTATCGTATAGGTGTGCGTTCGACTTTTTGTATTTATACGAACAAAATTCTTGTGCTCACAAAATCGTGATACTCCCACTTAGCTGGTAGAGACATGCCATTCTGCATCTCTTGAGCAGTCAATCCAGCTCCTGTCACTGTTTGGCTCTGCTTGAGCACAGCGCGAAAGCGCACCATGTACGTAGCCCATCGCTGCTGCATGTTGCGCGCTGTGAGTAGTGGCAAAGTCTTGTTCGTTGTCGTTTGCTGCAAGTGCAGTGCCATCTTGGCGAACGCTGCGTGCTTGGTCAGCTTCGGCTTTCCATCGCTCACCAACTTCTCGCTGCTGCCGTGCACTGCGACCAAGTTCTCGCGCACTTCCATCCAGCCGACTAACATGCGGTAGTCGTCGATGGTCAAGTGAACTTTTGCTGTCCTTGGTTGTCCGTCTTCTTGCTCGCTCATCTCACTTGGAGCCACGCGCTTGTTGGTCGTGCCTCGTGCTCCGATGTTACTGCTTCCACGTTGTGACACGTGCTTGTTTGCTGTTTGTGGAGCGTGTCTGGAGCTTGTGCCGCTGTCTTGCGCCTCCTCGACGTGTGCAACGACGCCACTGGTACGTGCAGCGTGTCTCGTGTTCGCCGGCGGTGATGAGAGCGAATCGCTTGTGTGCAGTGAGTTGTACTTGGTGTTACTTGCAGATCGAGTAGTGAGCACACGTGCCAAGCAGCACGGTGATGTTCGTGTTTGGTAGTTGGTTGTGAAGTGATCGAGGAAAAGCCTTAGCACTTGGCTATCGGCACAAAAACCTCGAGCTACGGTTGCATACACAGATGCAGATACACTATACAGACATGTAGTCACACAGAGAGGAGCGCGTGTCTGCTGTCCAGTCGCAGGATCGCCGCGTCTCGAGTAGGCGATCTGCAAGTGTGTTCATGGCGCGCTTTCTGCATGAGCGTGCGCGTGTTGCTTTCACAGCAAAACAGCAGTTCAAATACTATCATATATGTTGCTTATTTCTCAAATGATCAGCAAAGTAACAAGAGAATGAGTCGAGAAGTACCAAAAATATAAGCAGTAAAAGCGTGAGGTTTGAAACCCCCTATTCTGAGTGTCATCACGATTTTAGTGAATAAACACTGAAAGTAGTGGCTATCGAAATATCAAAGTAACAAATTCAAACGATGAAAAAAGAGTTTTGTTTCTTGAATCAATATTTTGTGTTTTCCTCGCGACCACAAGAAAATGCTTGTGGAAAATGCGCAAGCTCGAAAATCGAATTTTTTTGTACTCAAAAACTAAACATCCCAAACGAAAAATGAATTATTGTGCTGGCGAATCAAGTCGTGTGTTAGAGCAATCAGACGAATCCCGTCTCGAGAAACGACTGTCAAAACGAAGTTCTTTTTGAGCAATCATAACCACAAGAACAATGCCTCCAGGAGGGACAAATTTTGCTTGGTTTCCCCCAGGAGGCACTAGCAATCGATCCACTGTACTAGCGAATGACTGCGCAAGCGCTGTTGTCGCCAGTATCGATCGATCCTCCTGGCGAGCAAGTGAGACGAGTCTAAGAGCTCTGAGCGCCATGGCGACAACAACAGCATCCACCACAGCTGCGCTCAAGCAGCAGCAGCAAGTGATCCCATGCGGGTCGTACGACATCGTCCTCGGCTCGACGCTGCTGTCCTCGGGCTTTGTCGCGCAAGACATTCTCACACGCATGCCGACAACGTCGACGTTTGTGATCCTCACCGACACAAACGTCGCACCGCTGTACGCAGAGCCACTTCGAAAGCAGCTCGCTGCACTGCTCACGGGCCACGCAACGAAGCGCGTGCTGCTCCACGCCGTGCCTGCTGGCGAAGAGTCGAAATGCCGCGCAATGAAAGCGAAGATCGAAGACGAAGTGTTCTTCCCGAACCGGTGCCACCGCGACACGTGCGTCATTGCAGTCGGCGGCGGTGTCGTCGGCGACTTGAGCGGCTACGTCGCGTCGACGTACATGCGCGGCGTGCCGTTCATTCAGATCCCAACATCACTACTCGCGTGCGTGGACTCGAGCATTGGCGGGAAGACTGGGATCGACGTCGAGGACTTTGGGAAGAACCTCCTCGGCGCGTTCCACATGCCGCAGCGCGTGTACGTCGACTTGAGCACACTGCAGACGCTGCCGACGCGCGAGCTCGTGAACGGCATGGGCGAAGTGATCAAAGCCGGCGCGATCTACGACGCCGAGCTCTTTGATGTGCTCGAAGCGTCGCCCGACGCGATCCTCGCGCTCCGTGACATGGCGCTCGTGCAGCGCGTCGTAGCGATGGCTGTGCAAGTGAAAGCGCACGTTGTGACGTTGGACGTGAAGGAGATGGGCTTGCGCGCGATCCTGAACTTTGGCCACAGCATTGGCCACGGCATCGAAGCGCTCGTGCAGCCCGAGTACCTCCACGGCGAGTGCGTCGCGATCGGCATGATCAAAGAGGCCGAGATCGCGCGCGGCATGGGGCTCTGCTCGTCTGCGACAGTCGGACGCTTGCGCCGCTGTCTCACTGCGTACGGCTTGCCAGTGCGCGTGCCGGAGCACGTTGCAACGGCCGATGTGCTCGTGAAGATGGAGGTCGACAAGAAGAACAGCGCTGGCGTGAAGCGCATCGTCTTGCTCGAGCGCATTGGCCGTGTCTTGGCAAACCCGTACGCGCGCGCAGTCGACGACGCGCAGATCGCGCTCGTGCTCGAGAAGCAAGTCGCAATGGTCCCAGGACCCGTGGCGCGTGGAACGATCCGCGTCCCTGGATCCAAGTCGATCTCGAACCGCGCACTGCTGATGGCTGCGCTCGGCCGCGGCACGTGCCGTCTCTCGGGCTTGCTCCACTCGGACGACACGCAAGTGATGATGAACGCACTGCTCAAGCTCGGTGCGACGTTTGCGTGGGAAGACAACGGCGCTGTCCTCGTCGTCGGAGGCACAGGCGGCGCGTTCTCCGCAGTCCCAGACGGCGACGCGATCTACTTGAGCAACGCTGGCACCGCGGCGCGGTTCCTCACGACGACGATGACGCTGCTGGACCAGCCCGACCGCTCAGTCGTCGTCACTGGCAATGCGCGCATGCAGGAGCGACCGATTGCGCCGCTCGTTGATGCGCTCCGAGCGAATGGCTGCGACCTCACGTATCTCCAAGGCGACGGGTGTCCGCCAGTCGCAGTGCGTGGCACGGGCTTGCGCGGTGGCGTCATGAAGCTCGCGAGCAAAGTGAGCAGTCAGTACGTCTCGTCCGTGCTCATCAGTGCGCCGTACGCACGCGAACCGCTCGTGCTGGAGCTCGAAGAGGAGCACCCGACGTCGCTGCCGTACATCCTCATGACCACGCAGCTCATGCAGGCGTTTGGCATCGCAGTCGAGACGCTCGCACCGAATCGCTACCGCGTCCCCTGTGGCGTGTACACGAACCCGCCGACGTTCAGCATCGAAGTCGACGCGTCGTCGGCGACGTACCCGCTCGCACTCGCAGCGATCACTGGCGGCTCTGTGACTGTTGAAGCGCTTGGGAGCACGAGTCTCCAAGGCGACGCAGCGTTCCACACGCTGCTCCAGTCCATGGGCTGCACGACGTCGCAGGACGCGCACTCGACGACAGTCACGGGTCCGCCAGCTGGGACGCCGCTCACAGCCGTCGACATTGACATGGAGACCATGACGGACGCGTTCATGACTGCTGTTGCGCTCGCAGCCGTCGCAAAGGGCACGACGCGCATCACTGGCATCGCGAACCAGCGCGTGAAAGAGTGCAATCGCATTGAAGTCATGGTCACGGAGCTCCAGAAGCTCGGTGTTGCGTGCGGCGAGCTGCCGGACGGGATCTGGGTCACTGGTACGGCGGGCGAGACGGCGCATCTCAAGCGCGCGCTCATTGCGTGCCACAACGACCATCGCATTGCCATGAGCTTTGCTGTCCTCGGGTCGGTCGTGCCGAACGTCATTGTGACGGACAAGGAGTGCACGGACAAGACGTACCCAGAGTTCTGGGACCACGTGCAGATGCACTTGGGGCTCAAGGTCGCGCCAGTTGTGAGTAGCAGCAGCGACGACGACACTGCGTCAACGACGACCGCAGCAGACGTCCCAGGGCTCTTTCTCATTGGCATGCGCGGTGCTGGCAAGACGTCGTTGGCGCGCGCAGCCGCGAGTGCTTTGGGTCTGAACCTCCTCGACACCGACGAAGCGCTTGAGGCCGAGTTTGGCGAGTCGATCAGCGCGTTCGTCGCGCGCCACAACGGCTCGTGGGACGCGTTCCGCGCTCGGCAGCGCGCGCTGCTGCTGCGGTTGATCGCTGCGCCACCAGCGGCGACGATCATCTCGTGCGGCGGCGGTGTGGCCGAGACGCCGGACATTGTCGCTGCGCTCGCGACGTACCCGTACGTTGTACACGTGCACCGCGCGATCGACGACGTCCTCGCGTACCTCGACAGTGCGACCGAGGCGCACCGTCCATCGCTCGGGGAGTCGCACGCAAGTGTGTGGCAGCGCCGTGCGCCGCTGTACCACACGAGCGCAGCGTTTGAGTTCACGGTGAACCGCGGCGACGCAGACTTTGCGCGGATCAACCGCGACTTTGTCCGGTTCCTCAACGTCGTGCTCCCGCACTTGCCGAGCAGCTTCGACCACACGCGCGTGTGCCGTCCAGACACGTTCTTCCTCTCGCTCACGTTCCCCGACGTCGAGGACGCACAGCCGCTCATTGAGACGATCACGACTGGCGTCGACGCGTTGGAGCTCCGCGTCGACTTGCTCGCGTGCTGCCACGATGTCGCAGCGGTCGCGTCGCAGGTCGCGCGCTTGCGTGCGCTGTCGCCTTTGCCGATCATCTTCACTGTCCGGTCGAAAGCGCAAGGTGGTGCGTTCCCAGACGGCGATGAAGCAAAGATGTTTGAGCTCCTCGCGCTCGGCGTGCGCTTGGGCTGCGAGTTTGTCGACGTCGAGACGTGCTGGTCGCGTCCTGCGCGCGACGCTTTGCTGCGCTCGCGCCGGCGCTCAGCGATCATCTCGTCGTTCCACGCGATCCAGACGCCAACGAGCGAGCCCGAGGCGCGTGCGATCTTCCGCGAGTGCTACCACCAAGGCAAGGTCCAGGTCGTGAAGGTCGTGCTCAAGGCGTTTGCTCAAGCGCCGCACGATGCGCTCGTGGTCGATCGCCTCGCAGCAGACTTTGCCAGTGTTTGGGGTCCTGCGATGCCGATCATTGCGCTCTGTACGACGGACGCTGGCAAGCTCTCGCGCGTCCTGAACCGCGTGCTCACGCCCGTAACGCACCCTGCTCTCCCTGCTGCTGCTGCCCCTGGCCAGCTCTCTGTCGCGGAGATCCTCGCGCTGCGCAAGCAACTCGGTCTGCTTCCAGGTGTGTAGACGTCCTGTGAGAAGCAAGGAGGAGACACGGGACGCTACGAATGCACGTACTTACGATCTGTCTGTCTGTCTGTCGTGGACGCTCTTTGCTTGTGCTCATGCTCGTACGACGCCACTAGCGCGCGAGTTCTTCTTGTTTGGGACGCCGATTAGCAAGTCGCCGTCGCCTGCGATGCACAACGCAGCGTTCCAAGCCCTGGCGCTGCCGTTCACGTACGCGCTGCACGAGACCGACAGTGTCCTCGACATTGCTGCGTGCATGCGAGCGCCCGACACGACGTTTGGCGGCGGCTCGGTCACGATTCCCCACAAAGTCGATGTCATGGCGCACGTCGACGAGCTCACGCCAGCCGCGCGAGCGATCGGAGCAGTCAACACGCTCGTGCGCATCGACACGCTCGATGGCGTGCGCTGGCGCGGCGACAACACGGACTGGCTCGGCATCCTCCGTCCGATCCGCAAGCGCTTGATTGCGCAGTCAAAAGACGAAGACGCGACGAAGCGTACTCTCGTGGCGCTCGTTGTCGGTGCGGGCGGGACGTCCATGGCAGCAGCGTACGCGATGCGTCAGCTCGGTGTCACGCAGCTCTTCATCTACAACCGCACGCTCGCAAAGGCTCAGGACGTCGCTGAGCGCTTTGGTGCGCAGGCGCTCGCAGCGCTCACGTCCGAGGTCCTTGCGTCTGTCGACGTTGTCGTGAGCACGATCCCAGCGCAAGCAGGCTTTGTGTTGCCCGACTACTTGCTCCCACCGCAGACAGCATCGAAGCGCCAAGTCATTGTGCTCGATGCGGCGTACCAGCCGCCGATCACGCCGTTCCTCGCACACGCAGCGGCGCATGGCGCGGCGTGCATCCAGGGCTTTGAGATGCTCTATGAGCAAGCGATCGAGCAGTACAAGCGCTGGCACAAGTTCACGCACGTGGTTGCGCTCGAACACGACGGCGACGTCATGAAGCGCGCGTGTCTTGCGCACGTGCCTGTGGACCAGCGGCTGTAGTTGCGCTTGTGAGTGAGGAGCAGGATGTCCTGGAGGGCATGTGCATCCACTTCATGAACATGAACACTGTGTATTTGGAATGTAACATCCGAGGCTACGGGTTCTGTTTCTTCACTATCGCGTGTTGCCTTCAAGACGTGGCATCACGCACGAGTTGCTCGAGTGTGGTGGTGCCTTGGCGAGCAACCGCGACTGGGCTATGGCCATTTCGTATGATACCAAGAGCGATGTTATTTGCGACTGGTTACGTCCTCGTTCGAGGTCTTCGATCCAGCAGCTAATTCACGTCGTATTGCCTGCAGGCTTCACGCAAGCAGCGCGTGTGGAGTGCGAGAGGACGAGGTAGGGCGGCGACAGCAGCGTCTTAGTTCGCTGCGCCAGCGTTTCGCCGGACGACCATCGCAGCAGCGCCAGTCGCAACGAGCGCGCCGGCAAAGTGGAGCGGAATCGACACGGCGCAGCCGTTCGTCTTCTGGTTCGCGAGCGCCTGCAGGACGCAAGAGCCAGAAGACGATCGTGTCAGTCTCAATACGACAACTCCGATAGACAAACCAGCCAGTCAGTTCGACTAGCGCAGGCGTCGTCAGACAGACGTACCGAGAGCGCGACGCCCATGTGAATCACAAACACAGCGGCGATTGCCACGACCGACTTCTTGCGGTAGCCGTCGAACGCCACGACCATGAGTCCGACGTCCATGACCGTAAGCGCGAGCGTTGAGAGCGCCGACGAGAAGATGAGCGGCACGCTCTCGCACGACGCGGAGAACGCGGCGCCGCGCGAACCAGTCGACGAGCCCACGACGCTGCCGTACATCATGAGCGAGTGCATGAGCGAGAACCCGACGCCGCCCGCTGTGCATACGATCAAGTAACGTCAGTAAACATGACAGTTAGTGTGAGAGAGTATGGCAAGACTATCGATCTCCATGTGGTTGGTCCCGCAGGACGTACCGAGCGCCGACGTGATGTCATTGAGCGGGAACTGGTGCGACGATGTCGTGACCTTGAGCACTGCGCGCTCTGTGCGCGTGTAGAGCGTGTAGAAGACGTAGCGCGCGACCTCTTGGACGACGACGCTCACGGGGATCGTCGCTTCGATCGAGGACTTGAGTGGCGGGATGATACGCCAGAGCGTCGCTGAGATGAGGATCGCGACGAGCCACGTGAACGCGCCACTGAGCGAGAGGATCACGAGCTGCGCGCGCTTCGCGATCACGACAAAGAAGAGCGCGGCGAGTGGACCGAACGCCACGAGGATGCAGCCGAAGAACAGCGGCCAGTTCACGTTGCCGTCGCTAAAGCCCATGATCGATCACTTCCTCCTGCTCCTTCGTCCTTCGTCCTGTGTGCTTTTGCTTCTTCCTGCTGCTGTTGAGTTCGTTGTATCAAAGCTGGCTCTTCAAAACAATCCGAAATATGATTGACTTGCAAAATGTATGCACAAAATGCATACTTATATGCAGTCATAGTATATGAAGTGGTCCACATCAAAGTAGGTGGTCCACATCACACATTGACATGTCCTCTTCACATGGACGCACTACGTCTCCTCGCTACAGCATCTACACTCTTTCTTCTGCATGCACTCAGAGCACAGTGTGGCCATCGACGTTTGTCTCGTTCTCGATCAACCCGACTGCACCACCACCACCAGTCGCAGCGCCAGGTGCGTCCAACTCTCCAGCAGTCGAATGGAGCTCTGCGACAGACACAGTCACGGCTGCAGCAGTCGCGAGTGCTGATGCGAGCGCTGCAGCTGAATGCGCTGGTCCGCTACCAGTGCTGCTCGTGCTAGCGCTTGGCACCCCTTTCCGCGCACTTGCGTGGCGCTGCTTCATCTCCATGCTCTGCTCCGCCTCTTTCTCCTTCAGACGCCGGAACGCCATGCGAATGCTGTTCTTCGTGTGCTCATCAAAGCGCAAGCGATCGAGCTCTGGGAGCAGCACTTTGAGGCTCTCGAGCAGCTGCTCGTTCGTTGTGCGCGCGCCAAAGCCGCTTGCTGGCAGTCCAGCAGTGATACTGTGGACAACTGGCGCCATCGCTGCTGCTGCTGCTGCGAGCGCATCGCCACTGGTGCCACTGGTGCTGCTCATGCTCATGCTCTCGGCCAGAGTGAGCTCGTTCGCGAGCTTTGCAGCTGCAAACGCGCGCTCCGGTGTCTCGCTCACGCTCAAGAGCATGTCCGAGTCGTCGGCGCCAGTGCAGTGCAGCGCGGTGCTCTCGTCACTCGGATTCACGATCTCGTGCACTGTGAGCGGCCGCGCGACCTGGAGCGCTGCCACCGCGTCGCAAATCTCGCTCTCAAGCGCGCGCTCGACGTCTTCGATCGCTTGGTGGAGCTGTGGCGACGTCTTCATCGAACCTGGAGCGCCACTACCACTGCCAGTCGCCGATAGCTCTGTGGCGTCCCAGTAGTGCTTGAGCATCGCTTGCGGCAGTGCGAACCAGCACGCGCGCGCCCAGCGCATGGCTTGGAGCACGTCGACGTGGAAGACGTCGTCGTGCCGTCCGGCTTCGAACCGATCGAGCGCGTGGTGGAGCTGGTGGCGCCGGTACCGGCGCTTGAACGCGTCAAAGATCCCAGCTTCAAATGGCTGGTACTGCCGCGTCGTGCTCGGCGGCACCATCTCGAGCCGGATGTTCGTGAGCTCCAAGCCAATGCGAATGTGCGACGGCGCATGCGCAATGAGCAGTAGGATGCTCCGGTGCTCGTCGCGGAGCTTCGAGTCGAGCAGACCGATCCAGTCCTGGAAGATCACGGGCGTGACCCACGCGCGGCGGTTGTCGCGGTACCGGAACGCGATCGGTTCGTCGCCATCTGCGCCAGTGCTCACGAGCGCTTTGCGCGGGAGCGCCGTTGTGCCAATGAAGAACGGCTCGAGCTGCTCGCTCCCGTCTGCGTTGACAGCGAGCGCGATTGTAAGTCGCTCGCGCTCACGCTTGACGGCAGCAGTCGCCGCGACGCGTGCGATGCGACTCGCTGGCTTCTCGGGCGAGAGCGCGTAGTAGAGACCAGTCTCGCTCAGTGCAAACACGTCGGGCGGGTGATAGAGCTTCACGCACTCTTGGAGCTCGCGCACTGCGAGTGGCAGTGCGAGCGCACTACTGCTCGCAGTTGCTGTCGTCATGTGCGCAAACGCAACAGTCGGGTCTGTGCTGAACGCAGACATTGCTGCAGCGTCGGGCGACCCGAGCGACGGCATGAGCCCTGCAGCAGCGGCCGAGGCGTCAAGCAACGCGCTTGGCATTGTGAGACCATGGAGACCACTGCTGCTCACGCTTGAGATGCTCGCAGCAGACGCAGATGCGCTAGTGCTCATGACTGAGCCGTTTGTACCAGCAGCAGCCGTTGTCCCACCGAGACGGATGTTGTGGCGCTTCTTAAAGCCGCCGAGCCAGCCGTTCGAGAACGTCATCTTCGACGACAGTCCGAGCTTGAGTGCGAGCTGCCGCGCCTTGTCTTTGATCATGTCGCCCGAGAGCTTCGTGTTGCTCTGGCGCGCAAAGAGGACCCAGTTGCACAGCGCTGTGTCGAGCTCTGGGTGCGTCACGAGGCCTTTGCGGCGCGCTGAGAGGTCGCGCGATGCCATGCTCGTGAGCTCGCTCGAGCGCGCGAGGATCTTCGAGATCGTGCTCTGGTGCGGCAAGTGCGTGAGTTTGAACTCCTCTTTCGCCCACACGCAGAGCTCCTGTTGTGTCATCTTCACCTGCGCGAACCGCACGCACAGCATGCGCTTCTGCGCGTTCGTGAGGTTCCCAATTGGCTGCGTCGTGCGCCGTTTCTTCACAGGCGGCGCGAGTGGCGCAGCAGCAGCGACGCTGTCGACCGCGACTTCATCCGCGAGTCCAGGCTGTACGTTCGTATAACTCTCTGCGTCGTTTGTTGTCGTTGTCATGGCTTCTCCTGCTACTACTGGCGACTCGAGCGCTCGCGTCGCAGCGTCACTGCTCTTCACGCCGGTCTCGACATCGAGGTCGTCGTCGCTGTGTCTGCGCTTCATCGTCCGTGTCGCGCGCAATACTACAATACAGCCTAATCGTGTATGGGAGAAACGATAGTACCGTGATCATATGTTTTAATACGCACTGTACAGTGACTGATTTGGAAAAATATGCTTTTGGTTTGGAAAAATACGCAGTCTCTCAGCTACATTCGCTAGTTTGAATGGTCACAAAGAAACGTCTTTTGGCTCTCTCCTTTTTCATACATTTTTCAAGTACAACAAGAGAATCTACAGAGCGACTCCACATTCATGTATGAAACACTTTGTAGAGCGATCTACATTAATCGGTGTGGACCACCTACACGCCAGCGATCTTCAAGCGTCACTTGCCTCTTGACACGCATCTTGCTCACTTTGTCAGCTCGATTCGCGTCTTGAGTAGCACTTGCATCCCTGCGTCTTTGCACGAGCAACTCGCTAGTATTAGCAACGTGTGCCGACATCCGCGCACCAGTGTCACGGGAGCGGAACGAGTCCTTGAGCGTGACAACTGCCTCAATGAGGCGATAGCAGGCTGCAGCAGATTCCAATCTCACCGCGCCGAGACATTCAAGCCAACCATGCTCTCACTGCACTTGATGGACTCTATCGCGCTCCTCTTTGTGTCGATACGATACAGCAGCCTCCGCTCCCTCTCCTCTTTTTCTGGTTCTCATGCAGTAAATTGTGGTAGTTCGCAGCGCTTAGGATGTGCGCTTGGGTGATGTTGAGTTTGGCTTGCGCTGTCCGGAGTGCACGATTGCATCTTACAACACGCTCCTGCTCCTGCTCCTGCTCCTGCTCCTGCTCCTGCTCCTGCTCCTGCTCCTGCTCCTGCTCCTGCTCCTGCTCCTGCTCCTGCTCCTAGATCCATTTGGTCAACGTTGGTGCAGATCGTTAATCGTGTGAGAAGACGACGACATTGAGATCGAACTGGAGTCAAGCACGACTGCGAGTTCTGGACCCCGAGGCTCCCGAGTACGAGTGCTCGAGCTCGTGTTGCACGATGCAGAATGTGCTGCCCGTTTGCGATCTGGAGTGCTTTGCGAGCCAACGCTAGATACGATTGTCCAATGGTGTGAACTATGAGCTCTGGCACACCCAGACAGCCAAGAGTTGAAGCTGATAGCAAGGCAAGTACTCACAGAGCATGCCATGAGCGAAAAGCACAGCGTGTGTATGGTCAAGAGATAGAGAGAGCTCTCTGTGTTCAATTGCAATAGACCGACTATCGCCTACGCTTTCCTCGTTCTCGGTGCGTCTGCTGGCAGCTCTGCGACGCCTGCGCGCTTGAACAGCGCAGCGTTCAGCGCCATCTCTTCGACGCTCATGCCGTACTTGTCGTCACTCGCGCGCCGCACATCGTCGCACTGCATCTGCTGCTTCACGAGCGTCTGGTACGCGCAGTTGCGCGTGCGCACACTCGCTTGCTTGCTGCGCTCGACCTGCTGCCACTCGGCAAAGTCGCGCTTGCACGCACGTGCGTAGGCGTCTTCAGCCACCTGCTCTTGCACGATGCGGTCGCGACGCTCAGCTCGTTGCTGCTGCAGCGCCGCGACTTGGACGCGCGCACCTTCTTGCTTGCGCGCTGCACGGCGTGCGAGCTCGTCGTCTTCGCGCTTGCGCACTTGCGCCTGTACAGCAGCAGCACGCGCTTCGTCTTCCCGCGCGCGCTCTTCAGCGCTCTGGACGTTCAGGAGCGCGAGCTGCACCTTCTTGCTCTGTTTGTCGACGATCGCTTGGAGCTCGCGCTGCCGCTGCGCATCTTGCAGTGCGAGCTTCTGCTCGTACGCTTTCTGGAGCGCAAGCTCTTCGTCTTGTTCACGAGCTGCGTCCGCGCGCTTGCGCTCGAGCTGCAGTGCGTTTGCTTGCTTCACAAGCGCAACTTCACGCTGCTGATCGAGCTTGCGGCGCTCGCGCTTCGTCGGCAAGCTGTGCGTTGTAGCGCTCGACCGCGCGCAGTTCGCTCTGCGCTTTCTTCTGTTGCGCTGCGAGCTGCTGCTGCTGCGTGCGCTGGAGCTCGAGCTGGCACCGCTTCGCCTCTTCGACCATTGCGTCGTGCTGCTTGCGGCGCACTTCGCGCTCGTGCGCTTCCCACGCCGCGACTTGCTGCGCTTGCTGCTGCGCATATGCGTCCGCAGCAGCGCGTTCATGTGTGCGCTGCACGCGCTTGACGTCCTCTTGCTGCGCGAGCGCGCGTCGATACTGCTCGGCAGCTTCGAGGCGCTTGCGCTGCGCCTCTTCGTGCTCGCGCTTGACATCCGCTTGCTCTTTGTCAAAGATCTATGGATGCGCAGCATCAGATACATACTTACGTACGTGTGTGAGCGTCCAGGCATTTGTACACGCGAGGAGACGCGAGTGCACAGTGGACGAGACGTACAGAGACCCAGAGGTTGGGCGGTCGAACGCGCGGCGGTCGTCGCACTGGACCAAAGCGGTCTTCGTCGTAGCTATCGTCATCGTTGCCATTGTCGCCGTTCGCACTCGCACTGTGGCGCTGCGTAGCGTCACTACCGCTACCGCCACCAGCAGCAGCGCCACTGGGACCAGCGCTCTTTGCTGCTGCGACTGCTGTTCGTTTGTGCGGATCGAGCAGATGCTCGCGCTTCGCGACGTTTGCGAGCTGTTCGCCTACGTGTCGGATGATGAGGCTCTGGTCGTCCTTGCGATGTGTTGCGCGGCAGCGCGCTTTCGTCTCTTCAATGTGGCGCTGCGCAGCGCTATTGACTGCGCGCTGGATCGCAGCGGTCTCCTCCTTTGCGCGCCGCACCGCGAGGCTCTTCTCGACGAGCAGGCGCTGCGCCGGCGACAGCACGAGCCCACCGGGAGCCACCATGCGCTATAGTTTCTCGCTCGTCGTCGCGACAGCAGGACGTGTTGCGTAGATCAACGATGCGCTCCGCACTCATGCACCACGCAGTGCACATGCACTCACATTCACTTGCACAACGTGTATTTATAGCAGCGGATCGCGCATATTACAGGCATGCACACGCGATCTTATTGCCTTCATTCTCCATGTTCATTCTCCATTGCTCGTGCTCCTGTACTTGTGCGCTGATGCACCCAAGCAGTCTGTACCTCGCTGCTCGCTCGCGACTTGCCCCGCATGAGGCAACTTCAACGCTGGCGGATCACCGCATCATCCATGCACGCACACACACAAGTCGTTCCGTACGTATGGATGTAGCATGTCCCAATGCAGGCAAGTGCTGCTGGGAGCGTGCGTCCTCGCACGACCTCACTTCCTCGCGTCCTCACTTGAGCTCGTACGTTCCTTCACCTCTTGTGCATCGCGCATTCCGTGCTCGAGCAATGGCGTCCGTGCAGCACTCGACACACACACACACACACAGAGCAATGCTGCTTGTGCTGCTTGGAGGCTCGCGATCCGCGTCATTCTGTTTGCGACATGCGCAATCGAGGTTGCCCGATCGCCTGTGCTTGCTCGGTTGATACATTTGGAGCAGCCTGTGCTTGCGCCTTTTATCAGGTCTCGCAGGACATTGAGGACGTCGCAGCGATGCAAATTTGATGGGTGGTGCGCGGGCGATCGAGCCAGCACGCAACGCGCATGCATTTCTGCAGGCGCTGATCAAGACGCGCCCACAACGTGACGCTCGCTCGGTTCGAGAAGCTCGGCGAGCGTGAAGGCTCGACGTCCACAGCTTGTGCAGGTTTGTTAAGCAAGTCGCTCGATATGCATGTGCTTCGTACCGCGCGCACTACATCGAGCATTGCATTGCATTGCATTGCATTGGATGCGGTCTGGTCTTGCGAATCGCTGCCTGCTGCGACGTGAGCGTCGTTCCTCCTCCTCTCCTCCTTCCCTGGCTTCGCAGAGGGCACGCATGCTCGTTCTTCTTCGAGCTGAGCCGAGGAGCCTCTCGACATGCGCGTACTGTACGCTGTCGGCTTAGTCGAATCCGAGCATAGTGGGAGCAAGTGGTTTCGCGTCTGGCGTGTTTTCCTGCGACCTCGAAGCGCCGCCGACGTACCACACCAGATCCACACCCACCACCACAAGCGAACTCGAGTCGACCGACCACATATCGAGACTCGAAGCAGTTCGCATGCCTGCCGACTTGCCAGGCCATCCAGTGCACCTAGAATGCACCTGCACAGAGAGAGACATCGGTGCGAGTCCAGAGTGCTGAACGCTAGCAAGGATGCTAGCTGCCGAGTGAGTGCTTGCTTGCTTGTGTGTTCGTACTCCTCGTTGTCTGCTCGAAGCCCTCGAGGACCGCTTTTGGCAGCTCGGATCGGATCGAGCGTGAGAAACCTCGCGCGACTGATGCGACGCCACCGCTCTCAATGTGCTGGACAACAACAACAAGCGAGCTTTCGTGATGCGTCACACACCACACGCACGCACAACACTGTCCGACGAGACTGCGGCACTCAAGCCGGAGCGATCTGCGATGCATTTCGGTCTCGCAAAGATCGCTCGCGAGTGAGCGAGTTGTGAAGTTGCCCCCCTGCTCAAGGACCGTCGCTCGCGCATTTCGACAGTGGCGGCACGCGCTCTCTCTCTCGAGTGAATTGAGGTTCATCGCCAGCTGCTGTTGTTGCGGTTGCAGTCGCTGCTGCCTGGTGTTTCGTGGCAGCAATAGCAGCACCGGAGCACCGGAGCAGCACCAGGAGGCTGTTTCACCTGTTGAAATCAAGCAGCGCGGCATCAACAGATGTGATTGTGCTGCTGCTCAAAGCGCGTCATGGCCACTCGTTTAGCTTATTCAATTGCCTCGCTTATCCTAGCTCGCTCCGGCAGTTTGAGCTCGAGCGCACATGCAAGCGTGTGCACGCGCTTCGAGGCAAAGTCGAGTCGAGTCGATCAGTACCAAAACAACAGCAGCAGCACCAGCGCACAGCGCGGATCGCTTGGTTTGAAAGCAGCAAGAGCGAACAGACCGCCGCCCGACTGTGCGTGCGCCAAATGGAACGCTGCCAGACAAAAGCGTGCCACTCCTCGCTCGCAAAGCCAATCAAATCGCGTCGGAAGCGCGAGAGATCCGGTTCTGAGGAGTGCCGCGTTGTCGCAGACACAACCTTGCGATTCAGTTCGAGGAACGAAAAACCTCGCAGAGATCGAAAAACCTCGGCGAGCTGCTGCTCCCGAGCACGTGGCACTGCGAGAGCGAATACAACCTCGGAATCGAGGTTTCAAGCGTGCGAAAGCGCAAACGAGCTCGATAGTCATCTGCTAGTGCTTGAACACGCGCTTTCGTACGAGGAATGTCATTGTTGAAAAGCAAGAGGGCTTTCGCATCAGGTCTCGCAGGCGCTTTTCTCATCGCTCGGGAACGCTATCCGTTCTGGATCTCTCTCTCGTTCAAGAGACTCTAAATGTCTGAAATCACTCACAGCGCTTGATTGATGTGATACCGAGCGACCAAACCAATGCAAGCTGTGCTGCGAGTTTCTCTTGCTAACCAAAGCGACGAGAGACTTTACATAGCATAATAGCAACGAACGGATTGGTGGTCGTGGCGACATCATCAGCAGCAGCGCTTGTTGCTTGTTGCTTGTTGCGATAGCACTCGGACTCGGATCAGAGTAGCGGCTGCTGGAAATAGCCCGAGAGTCGACAAACCGACGACACACCTCGCGCATACTGAAATCGAGTCAGCGCACGTCCCACGCTGTCGTTTCTCTATATTTCGTCTCTCTGAAAAACCCCAAAACCCCACATTGAACCCTGTTCGCGCACCGATTGGCCAAGCAGCAGGACTTTGCGCCAATCCGAGGCTGCTGTGACTGCGCATTTCAATAGAGCGCGCTCGGCCTCGCCAGCCAACAGCAGCTTTGCGAGCGACAACAGCAGGCAAGACGAGGCGGCAAGCGCGACGGAGAGACACCCCACCACCACCACTACAGACTACAGACAGCAGACACAAACGCGGCCTTTTTGACTCGCAGCGCGAGCAGCAGCAGCAGCTCGCCGTCGAGCACTTTCATTCCGCAATTTCCCGACTTTCGACGCCTGCTCGCCACTCCAGCCAGCCGCCGCTCCAAACGTCAGGATCTCTCAGCGCCACCTCACTCCAGCAGCAGCAGCAACGACTCCTTCGCTTCGACTGCATCTACTCCTGACCACAACTCAGGCGCAGATCGCACACAGGTAGCAGACAGCAGAAGAAGACGCCGCAGCAGCAGTCGCAGTGACCATGGCGGGCGGAGGCAACTCGTACATGTCGATGGCGACGCCAAACGACGCCAAGAACTACACGAACGAAGTGGGGCAGATCCAATGGGCGCAAGTGCCGCTCAATGCCGCGCTCGACAAGCTCAAGACGTCACGCGAGGGCTTGACCTCGGACGAGGCGCAGAAGCGCATTGCCGAGTACGGACCGAACAAGCTCCCAGAGGAGAAGGTGAACAAGCTCATGGTCTTCCTGAGCTTCATGTGGAACCCGCTGTCATGGGCGATGGAGGTCGCCGCGATCCTCTCGATCGTGCTGCTCGACTACTCGGACTTCGCGTTGATCCTGTTCCTGCTCTTGCTGAACGCGATCATCGGGTACTTGGAGGAGATCCAGGCCGGCGACGCGGTGTCGGCGCTCATGGGCCAGCTCGCGCCAGAGGCGAAGGTCTTCCGTGACGGCGAGATCGTGAACATTGGCGCGGACCAGCTCGTGCCTGGTGACGTCATTCGCGTGCGTCTCGGTGATGTGATCCCAGCGGACCTCAAGTTCCTCGAGGGTGACGCCGTGAAGGTCGACCAGTCGTCGCTCACGGGCGAGTCGCTCCCAGTGACGAAGAACGAAGGTGATGAGGGCTACTCGGGCTCGGTCGTGAAGCAGGGCGAGATCGAGGCCGTTGTGACGAGCACGGGTGTGAACACGTTCCTCGGTCGCGCTGCCGAGAAGATCGCGTCGGCGGACTCGCACGGCCGTCTCCAGATGGTGCTCACGACAGTCGGCAACTTCTGCATGATCTCGATCATCATCTGGTGCATCATCGAGCTGCTCGCGCAGATGGGCGCGCGCTCGGACGAGAACCCGTGCTACATCATCACGGACGGCTGCCTCGGTGTCGCGAACATCCTCGTGCTCATTGTCGGCGGTATCCCAGTGGCGATGCCGACGGTGCTCTCAGTCACGCTCGCGATCGGTTCGTCGGCGCTCGCGAAGGAGAACGCGATCGTGACCCGCCTGACGTGCATTGAAGAGATGGCGTCGATGGAGGTGCTGTGCTCGGACAAGACGGGCACGCTGACGCTCAACCAGCTGTCGGTGGACATGGACAACTTGATCCCGTACAACGGCTTCACGGGCGCGGACATCCTCAAGTTTGGCGCGCTGGCGGCGCGTATCGAGAACAACGAGGCGATCGACGTGGTGTGCTTCAACACGTACCCGGACAACGCGACGATCAAGGACGAGTACACGCTGCTGCACTACACGCCGTTCGACCCGACGACGAAGCGCACGATCGCGAAGCTCAAGGACAACAAGACGGGCGAGGTGTTCCGCGCGTGCAAGGGCGCGCCGCAGATCGTGCTCGACATGGATGTGAACGCAGACGAGCTCCGCGGCGAAGTGGAGGAGCGCATTGACGAGTTTGCGTCGCGCGGCTACCGCGGTCTCGGTGTCGCCGTCGACCGCAGCGGCGACGTGCCGATTGAGCAGTGCCAGTGGAAGATGATCGGTTTGTTGCCGCTCTTTGACCCGCCACGCCACGACACGGCCGACACGGTGAAGAAGGCGATTGAGCTCGGTATTGCGGTGAAGATGGTGACGGGCGACCAGCGCGCGATTGCGGTCGAGACGTGCCGTCAGCTCGGGATGCCGACGAACATCCTCGACACGTCGTTCTTCAACCAGACGCCGCCACCAGGACTCGACCTCGCGCAGATGATCTACCAGACCGACGGCTTTGCGCAGGTGTTCCCGGAGCACAAGTTTGAGATCGTGAAGCACCTCCAGTCGCTCAACAAGGTTGTCGGCATGACCGGCGACGGTGTTAACGACGCGCCGGCGCTCGCGCAGGCCGACATTGGTATTGCCGTCGACGACGCGACGGACGCTGCGCGTGCCGCGGCGGACATTGTGCTCGTGTCGCCGGGTCTGTCGGTGATCATCACGGCTATCCGCATGTCGCGCGAGATCTTCTTGCGCATGAAGAACTACGCGATGTACTCGATCGCGATGACGGTCCGTATCGTGTTCACGTTTGGCATCTTGACGGTCGCGTGGAACTGGTACTTCCCGACGCTCCTCGTCGTGATCCTTGCGATCTTGAACGACGGCACGATCCTCACGATCTCGAAGGACAACGTGAAGGCGTCGCCGCTGCCGGACTCGTGGAAGCTCAAGCAAGTGTTTGTGAGCTCGATCTGCTTTGGCCTCTGGCTCACGATCTCGACGGTCGTGCTCTTCTACGTCGCGAACAACACGGACGGGTTCGAGGGCACGGGCGTGGAGAACCTCTGCGTCGGCTGCATGCGCGACCAGTGCGACGACTTCTTCCAGTCGCAGTACCAGGAGTGCGCCAAGGTGGGGAACTCGAGCGTGTGCGGTGAGATCGACGGGAGCGTGATCAAGGGGTACAACCGCGAGAAGGTCGGTGCGTTCCGCGAGGGTGCGATCAAGGCGTACGTGAAGGAGTACACGAGCAAGTACGACAACTTCGAGAAGCTCTTTGAGGACCTCGCGGACGTGCACTTGAACAACATCAAGGGCGACGTCAAGCCGAACGCGGACGAGCTGTACAACCAGTTTGTGTACCAGTACACGGACGGCGTGAGCGGCAAGGAGTTTGTGGGCAAGGGCTCGGAGAGCAAGTACACGCCGTTTGACGCGGCGCAGAACGGCGAGGGCGTCGTGTTCATTGGGAACGACCGCGTGCCGCTGACGAACGAAGTGAGCTTCTGCGACTTCATGTGGTCGTACTCGAACTTCAACGCGACGTGGACGCGCAACTACAAGATGATCGGCCCGGGCCAGCAGCGCAAGGAGGGCGTGCTGCGCTCGGTCATCTACACGCAGGTCTCGATCTCGGGCCAGGCGCTGATCTTCGTCACGCGCACGGCCGGCACGAACAACTGGTTCTTCATGGAGAAGCCGTGCAACTTGCTCCTCATCGCGTTCGTCTTTGCGCAAGTCGTCGCGAGTGTGATCGGCTGGATCGGCTTCAGCGGCTACCCGACGGACCGCATCGCGGTGATCGGCTGCGGCGGCGGCTACACGCTCATTGCGTGGATCTGGGCGATCGTGTGGCACATCCCGCTCGACCTGATCAAGTTCGCGGTCAACTACGTCCTGAACAAGGGCGCGGACACGTACACGCAGACGGCGTTCACGTCGCGCATCAACGCGGGCCACCCGACGCTCACGCACTCGGTCGTGACGAACCAGCAGCGCTCGATCCGCGCGAGCCGCACGGTGTAAGTCGCAAGGGTGTGCTCACAGTCGGTGGGTTGCACGGCGACGGCGCGCTTGGCACGACAAGATGACAAGACAACAAGACTCGGACGACGATGATGCGGACGATGGCGATGAGTGCACGGTCGCAGTGTCTACCAGTCGAGTCGAGTCTCTCAGTCAGTCGGATCAAGAGGTCGGTCAAGCACGCTCGAGTCGTTGACGCACGCGCCGAGCGAGAGGATTGAACCTGAGCCGATGGAAGGCTCGCTGGTGCCTCGCCCGGACGCTTGGAATGCACTTCTGTAGAATTACGTAGAGCGCAAGAGAGAGAGCTAGAGTGGAGTAGCAGTGTACGGCCACCATCATGCAATGCGAATCCAAGGTCTTGAGCGCACACTCTGCTGTCTTCTGCTTCTCAGTGTGTTGCTCGCATTGTCAGTCTTGCGAGTCTTGTGCATCGGACGAAGATCTTGAGCGGTCACTTTGATGCTGACGTCTTTGTCGGTCTCTTGGCCCTTGCACTGGTCTGCTCCGCTCCTGCTCCTGGAACTGCTGCATGCTGCTGTGGCTCTGACGTTGCAAGGACGAGCTTGGTGCGAACCAACCAAGCAAGCGCAAGGCTAAGTACTGGCGCAAGACCTACTGCAAGGCGTGACGACATGCACACTTCCAAGGTGTCGTTGCGCCACATACTGCTCTGCTGTTGACGTGAAACGTGAGTCAGCGTACGAAGTACGAAGGAGATCGGTAGATCGAACTGATGGACATTCAATCGATCGATCGATCGCTTTCTTGAGCGCGCGTGCGTATGCGTGTTTGCTTGCTGTCATTGTGATCCAGTCGTACTTCACACCAATAGCCAGACAGACAGAGAGTCTCCCGCATCGATTCAGAGGTTGTCCATGGACCGAGAAGTCCATGGACGCTCGAGAGAGAGACTCGTGACGTGATGTGGACACACGAGAGAGTAGCGATGTGTGTTGAGACGTGTTGGGACGTGTCGTGCTCATGATTAGTACTTCCTAATTGATGTGGCCAACTTCAGTGGTTGAGCTTCAAGCGCCGGTTAGTTAGGTGGACCACCCAAGTTGCAACACCCGAAAGTAGTCACAGCCTAATCTATGTGATTTGATGTGGTCCCCAAAGAGCAAGGATTTTCTGTCGCGACCACTGCACCAGTGTTGATCAGATGCCACTGATAGTGCTCATGGCGGACGAACTCGTTGTTCGGCAGCAGCGCGTGCTCGAGCGCGTACACAATCTTCAGCAACAACGTGACGCTATGGCGCAGTAGCTCGAGGACGTTGAAGTCGCACTCGAACAGGCGCGAGTTAGGCAGGAGTGCAACGCCCTCGCGTATCCATTTCTGAACAAGTAGTTCACAACGCTCTAGCTTTGACTCGCCATGTGCCAGTCGAGCATCGGTACCCGCTTCAAGCCATCGCGCGGATGTTCCAAGTCGGACGCAGTGGACTTCGCGCACGACTGGTCGAGCACGGCGTACTTGCAGCTATAGAAGATACAGAGGGCGACACCTACTTTGACCCGCTGCAAGTCGCTGGTGCAGAACTGCAGCACAGTGATGTAGAAGATCTCTTTGACCTCCTCATCTACGACGACGACACTGGCGACCGCGTGGCTGATAGCACGCAAGAGTGTGCAGTCGTCGCTATCCCGCCTGAGGTGCTCGAGCAGCTCCCAAGGACAACCGCAGCTACAGTACCAGTCAGCTCTCTCCCTGCACAGCATCGACCAACGAGCGTTGATTGGGTCGCGAGCGTGGTCGAGCGCTACCACATAGCACAGTCAAGCGAGACCCGCACGCTGCCTGCAGTCCCATTGCACCCAAACTTCGCGCAGCTCCCGCTGCCTACGCGGCCGCTACAACCTCTTCCCTGGCGGTGGCATGTGGACCCACACGTAGTAGATCTCGCTCGACCAACATCGACGCGAGACACATTCAGAGAGCTGCGCCTCTTCGTGTCTCTACTACTGCTCGCCGAACAGACTCTCTACGTCGACATGTACATCATAACGGAGCCAGAGGTGCGCGACTACTGCTGTTCGTTGACTTCTCTGACACTCACTAACACTCTTGAGGTTGTTAGCGTGCTGAATGAGATAGCAGAGTATGCACAGGTCTTTGTCACGACGTGTCGAAAGGAGATGATCAAGTGTGACTCCCTTGTGTCGAAGCTCTCGGATCGCGTGCATGTCTTCTGTCAACACGCCGGAAGCATCTTGCACAGAAAGGTTTGTCATGCATCGTGCATCTACTGTGTCTCGTGTCTCTCATGCCTCTGTGTGGTTGTGTCATCTCAGATCGTCGTCATCGACGAGCGGCTGGTGATCCATGGATCGATGAACGCCTCGAAAGAGACATTCACGAGCAACACTGAGACCGATGCTGTCGACGGCTGGGGCTCGTCGCTGCTGTCCAAGGCACTATTGTCGCGTCAGCACATCGCGGATCAAGCCGATCGCGTCTTGATTGCTGGTGAAGGCAATGAGCGCAAGATCGTCGACACCCCCTGTCCGCACGCAGGGCGAGGTGTATGGAGAGCTGAAGAAGATCAAGTGCTCATGCGCGCAGTCCGGACGCACGGCGCGAACTGGCTTGCGGTTGAACGCGAGCTACCAGGACAGACTGCCCCAGCGGCACAGTATCGTTATTATCGTTTGCAAGCTGGCCTGCCAAGCTCGAGCAGTTTGAAGACACGCGCTGAAGAAGCCACCGGGCGCAGTCGTCCAGCGCAGTCGCTATTGCCTAGCAAGTCCGAACAATCACCAACCTAGCTGAACGAGTGCTTGCTGTAGCGACTGTGAGGCCATCAATCGAGTCTCAAAGCATGTCTTCAGCTCGACATACTGAATCGCAGATATGTATGACAAGGCTATTCGACCAAAACGACGCTATTCATCATACCAAATACTTGCTCAGAGTATTGCATCGTCATGGGCCGTTAGCTTAGACAAATACGCCCACATCTGCTTTGATGCACTCGCGCGAAGACGCTCGACGAGGCCTGACGACGATGGAGCACGCGCATTCGCACGACCACAGCCACGACCATGCGCACAGCCACAGTCATGAGCACCACCACGACCATGAGCACAGCCATGCGCATGATCACCACCACGACGACCATCACCATGCGCATGACCATGGCGATGGTGCGCTGCTCGATGGCGACGAGATCGTGCGCCGCTTCACGCTGAGCAAAGGCCGCGCCCCGACACCCGATGAAGAGCAGCAGCTGCGCGAGCACGGCCACACGCACGAGCACTTTGAGCACGCGGGGCACTTTGACGACCGCGAGCCTGTGCGCGGCGGCCGCGACTATAGATCACGGGCATTCACAGTCGGCATTGGCGGTCCTGTCGGCAGCGGGTGCGTTCACGAGCGCTCTCGAGCTGCTGCTACTTGCTCTTGTGTGAGCTTACTGGTTATTGACGTGCCTGCTACTGCAGCAAGACCGCGCTCATGCTTGCGCTCTGCCGCGTTTTGAAAGACCGCTTGAGCCTCGCAGCAGTCACGAACGACATCTTCACGCGCGAAGACGGCGAGTTCCTCGTGCGTCACGACGCGCTCGCAGAGGAGCGCATCCGTGCGATTGAGACTGGCGGGTGTCCGCACGCAGCGATTCGCGAAGACATCTCGGCGAACCTCCAGGCGTGCGAAGACCTCACCGACTTGTTCGACGCGCAGCTCGTGCTCGTTGAGTCTGGCGGCGGTACGTCTCTTCACGAGAACAGCAAGGCGCCGTGAGTCATTGAGCTCACGACACGCTGTGCTTGTGTGCTGGTGTGCTGTAGACAACTTGGCGGCGAACTTCAGCCGCGAACTCGCCGATTACATCATCTACGTGATCGACGTCGCTGGCGGCGACAAAGTGCCGCGCAAGGGCGGTCCTGGCATCACGCAGGCAGATCTACTGGTACGCAGCGCTCAAGCACTCGGTTGTCAAGTGCACTCGCTGAGGAGACACTCATCCACATGCGTCTGTCTGTCTGTCTGTGTCGTAGGTGATCAACAAGATCGACCTTGCGCCGCACGTGCACGCCGACTTGAGCGTGATGGACCGCGACGCGAAACTCATGCGCGGCGCTGGACCGACGGTCTTCTCGCAGATCAACGCCGGCGAAGGCGTGCAAGCGATCGTCGACCACATCATCCAGGCGTATGAAGCATCAGGCGCCAAGTGATCGGTGTCTATGTCTGCATCATGATGGCGAGAGCAAGCGACAACCCTTGCGATGTTGAACGCCTAGTCGTAGTGACCAACAGACTCGACACACTGGACGCATCAGGTCTTGTCCAGCGCTCGGACGATCCGGCGTGTCTCGCTCGCTCGGTCAATCGTATCTTTGTTAGCGTCCCATCTTGAAGAGAGACCTGGCTGGTGCCGCTATGTTTACCCGCAGTGGAGCCAGACGGACCTTCTGGTGCCTTGGACTTCGATCAGCTACACGCTCACTTTTGCTTCGTTCTATGCAGAGCCATCCTCTCAGTACGACCATGCCATCGCCACCACCTCGCAGCGCGACGCTGATGGCGCCGCTCGAGCAGCATGCGCTCAGGACGCTCCAGCGACTGCAAAGTACTGCTGCGTTCCTGCGCGATCTCCAGAGCGTCGAAGACAAGTACGCGCTCGAGCATGCCAAGCTCCCGAGGATCGTGGCAG
This sequence comes from Globisporangium takayamanum, assembly GCA_023333735.1. Taxonomy (NCBI): domain Eukaryota; phylum Oomycota; class Peronosporomycetes; order Pythiales; family Pythiaceae; genus Globisporangium; species Globisporangium takayamanum. The sequence goes on from JAASFL010000017.1 coordinate 27,302, forward strand.
ACACGGTGCACACAAAGCTCACACACGCTCCGGAGCTCGCGCGCGTTTGCTCAGCGTTTGACGCGCTGATGCGCACGCAGAGCGACGCAAAAGCGCAGGTCGCACAGGACCTCGCGCGCTCGGTCGTCCTCCCGCTCGACAAGTTTGCAGACCAGCAGTCAAAGCAACTGCGCTGTCTGCTACTCGAGGTCGCACAGGCGCTCGAGCGCGAGCAAACGCTCCAGACCCAGCTCTCTTCTCGCGCACGTGAGCACTGCAGTCTCGTAGCGACCGCTGAAGACCCCAGCGCTGCGCACGAGCGCCGACAGCAGCTCCGCGCGCTTGTTGCCCAACGCACGAACGAGCGACTCATTGTGCGCACGCGGCTCGATGAGCTGCACTTGGCGGAGCAACAGCAGTGCGCAGTCGTGAGTAGCGTGCTCGAGCGTCTCGTCGCCATCTACAGACGCATGTTGGCGCAGACCAGGACCGTGGCGACTGAGCTACAAGCGAAGCTCATTGCGTGGCAGACCGAGACACCTCATCCTACTGCTCCTGCTGGTCTCATGCTTGAGCCTGAGCACGAGAGCGACGGCGCGTGGACATCGTTCCTCAAGACGTGCGAGCGCCACGTCGAGATGACCGAGTGGATGAACAGCGTCTGCACACAGCTCGTCGTAGTCGAGGATACGACGGTCAAGCGCCTGCAAGCGATGCGCAAGCTCCATCCGACTACCGAGATCTTTGAATGCACCGCAGACGCTTCTGTTGCTAGTGGCAGTAAGACAACCCGTCGCGACGGTGCCTCGCCATCTGTGCTCACTGCGTGGATGCACGGTCACACGCTCCTTACAGTGAACCTTCGCGACCCGATCAGCCGCACGCTCACGTTCTCTGCGCACAAGCAGCGCCGGATCCGCAAAGAGCTGCTTGAGTCGCTCGACGAGACAACCAAGCTCGTTCAGCGCACGCGCAAGAGCGTGGCAGAGCGCACGCTCCAGCACCGCAAGCTCGTGCGCGCTGGTGCAAGTCGTGACATCAGCGGCAGTCGATTGCTCGTCGAAGGTGTGGCTGGGAGCTTGAGCACGCTTGGACTGCGCAGCGCTGTGGTCGCGACACTGAGCAAGACGTCGAGCCATCGCGCATTGCCGCACGCTTCTGTCATCGAGAGCAACGACAACAACGAGATGAGTGAGACCAACACCTGCGAGCACAAGCACGCGACCGCTCCTGTCAGCGTCGACAAAGAGCTGCTCGATGCGCGCGCGTACTTGCAGTCGCTCGAGCGCAATGAAGCCGAGCAGCGGCGCGACATTCGCACGACACTACGCTCGACGTCGCTGTTGAGCGTCAAGACCATGGAGCTCATGGTCGGCGACTACCTCAAACACGCCTTCAAAGCGCTCGACGAGCAGCTCCATGCATTTGATGCGATCCGCGCCGCGTCGTCGACAGAGTCGCTCCAGCCACGCAAGTGGTTCATTGTTTCTGCATTTGAGTCAGCAGAGTCGGATGATCCGATAGTCTCGGATCTGATGCGAGCGCTCGAGTGCCCAGACAACGAAGACACTCGCAGTCGACGATCGAGTCTATCATCGGCTCGCAACGAGCGCGACATACGCGCTATGAACCACACACGCGCAGCCGTTCGGGCGCGACGCAGCTCAGCGAGCCAGCTGCTGCTGCAATCAGCTTGCTCTGCGTGGACGCGAGACTCGACGTGGTCGTGGTGCCGCGTAGACAGCTCACATGCGGTCGCCGCGCTCCAACACTGGCGCAAGCGCACTGCGGAATGCTTGAGTTCGCTCTTGCGCTACGACACCTCCACGTTCATCGCTGTCGCTACTCCTGCGCTTGCAGCGCTCGCAATGGCGTTCGTGTCGCTTCGCCTCACGCGCTTGAGCGAGCGCTGGGATGACATCATTGCGCTCCAGCGCGCAAACACCGCCGACATGGAGCTGCTGCTCTTGCACCTGACGCAGCAGCAGTAACAAACTATGTGGTAGTGAGACGGCACTCTGAGCTCACCAAGAGCGCGTCGAGCCGTTTCTACAGTGAAGCGTCGCCTGTGAAGAGCACACTCTAGCACACGAAGAAGCGAAGCTCGACGACCTGCATGCTCTGCTCAACGCACACAGCATCAAGCGATGCTTCCGCTCACCATCGTACACAGCTCGTGGCACTCAAGAGCTGCGCTGATGCTGCAGTGGGTGCATCGCGCACTGATGCGCAGATGTCCGCAGATATGCTGCGCTCCAGCTCGACTGGACGTCCCGCGCGTCCAGCAGCAACTCCATCGCAGCAACGCCACAATCGCATCACTCTGCCGCAAGCGAAGCGTTCGCGAGTGGCGTGATGCAGACGACCGACAGCACGCATACTATGGTCGTAGCGCTGGTGTGCGCATGCGCAAGCGACCGCGCCTCGACCGCCTTCGTCCATGGAGCTTGCACGCGTCACTTGCAGCGTCGACAGCAAAGCGCACTAGATGGTGCGCGCGCTCGTGGCGGTGGTGCCGCACGCAGCTCTGCACTGCGCTCGAGCACGTGTTGCAGCAACTACTAGCGTCGGTCGTGTCGTGCGTCACGTGCGTCGCAGTCGTGTGGCTCGTACGCACGTCGCAGACACAAGCGCTCGGTGTGCGCCTCGACATTGGCGCATTTAGCGTCGAGCTCTAGCTCCTGGTGCCAAGCGTCTCTCTCTCTCTCGTTCCATCTCGCTAATGCACATGCACATGCACATGCACATGCACATGCACATCGCTCTTGCAAGGTCTTGCTGCTGCTGCCGCCTCAACCACCTTATGCAGCGCATTCATCCGATCGATCGATGCAATGGCTCGTGGAGCACGTGTCAAACAGATCGTTGTGGATCGCGCATGCACATTGCGGTCGCGCGTGATGCCGCCGCCGCACCGAACGCCTTCGTTTCGGCATGTGCCACGACGATGCGCTCGATGATGCCATGTTGCCACCCGTTCGACAACCAGCACCATACTCAAATCAAGTGAGTTCGTTTTGTATGGCGGTTTGTATCGCTCGGTCATCGCGGAAAACGCAAGGTCGACGGACATGCCCATGGGGCATGCGGTCATTTGAGCACGAGCTGCGGAGAAACGCAATACGACGCACTTGCCGGCCATCGCTACGACTACTCAGTGCCTCACCACTACTCAGTGCCTCACCACCGCCGCCGAGATCGCAGCCATCGCGACGCCGAAAGCGCCGCACTCGCCAACTCGCCTCGACTCGCGCACTCGTCCGCCCTCGCCGCACGCGAAGCTCCTCCATCGGTCCTCTTCCTCCTCTGCCTCCTCTTCCTCCTCTTCCTCCTTTGCCTCCTCTTCCATCATCATGGCGCAAGCGAACGGTACTGCCAGCAACGGCTCGACGCCTGCAACCGCGAACAGCAGTGCGCCAACGTCGAATGGCGACGCGCGCGCTGCGTCCGCGGGTCCAGTGCCCGTCGCAGACGGTGACACCGTGACGTTCCGCCACCAGACGGCGCTGCCAAAGCTGCCGATCCCGACGCTCGAAGAGTCGTGTGCGCGGTACCTCGAGTACATCCATGCGTTGCAGACACCGGAGGAGCTCGAAGTGTCGAAGCAGCGCGTCGCCGACTTCCTCGCAACAGACGGCCCGGCGCTGCAGCAGAAGCTCATTACGTACGACGCGGACAAGAAGAGCTACATTGAGGACTTTTGGTACGAGGCGTACTTGAACCACCGGAGCTCGGTCGTGTTGAACGTGAACCCGTTCTTCGTGCTCGAGGACGACCCGACGCCGTCGCGGAACAACCAGATCTCGCGCGCCGCGTCGCTCGTGCTCGGGTCGCTCAAGTTCATCAACGCGCTGCGCAAAGGCACGCTCGAGCCCGACATGTGGCGCAACAACATGGCGCTCTGCATGAACCAGTACAAGCGGCTGTTTGGGTGCGCGCGCATGCCGACGGCGCACTTGGACGAAGCGTTCGTGGACGAGCAGTCGAAGCACATTGTCGTGATGTGCCGGAACCAGTTCTACTGGTTCGACGTCATCTGGGAAGACGGCGTGACTGCGATCACTGAGCGCGAGCTCGTGAACAACCTCAAAGCGATCAAAGACAACGCGATGCAAGCAACGGACGTCGAAGCCGCGTCGCAAGCGATCGGAGTCCTCACGACTGAGCACCGAGCGAACTGGGCAAAGCTCCGTCAGAAGCTCGTTGTGAAGAATGCCGAGAGCCTCGCAGTGGTACGTACAGCCTTGCGTGGACTCTGTAGGAAGATGCCGAGTGACTGACTGTGTGGCTCTGTGGCTACGACTGGACAGATTGACCGCGCACTGTTCCTTGTGTGTTTGGACAACACGGCGCCGCCAGACGCTGCGGCGTTTGCAGCGACGGCGCTCCACGGCACGTACGGCATTGTGAACGGCGTGCAGGTGGGCACGTGCATGAACCGGTGGTACGACAAGCTCCAGATCATTGTGTGCGAGAACGGCGTCGCAGGCGTGAACTTTGAGCACTCGTTCGTCGACGGCCACACGGTCCTGCGCTTTGTCTCGGACGTGTACACCGACACGATCATTCGGTTCGCGCAGACGATCCGCAGCGGGAGCTACTCGTTCCTCGAAGCGTCGTACCGCGCGCCGCAGCTGAGCCAGAGCGCAGACAAACCGCGCGTGACGCCGCGGAAGCTCGACTGGACGCTCGACCGCGAGCTCGCCGAAGGTATCAAGTTTGCCGAGACGAAGCTCAGCGACTTGATCCTGCAGAACGAAGTCGACGTCCTGGAGTTCACGTCGTTCGGGAAGCTCTTCATCACGCAGCACAACATGAGTCCGGACGCGTTTGTCCAGATGGCGTTCATCGCCGCGTACTACTTCCAGTACGGCAGTGCGCCGAACGTGTACGAGCCGGTGCTGACGAAGCGGTACCTCCACGGCCGCACTGAGGCGGCGCGGTCGATGACCAAGGAAGCGATGGAGTTCTTGGACGTGTTCTTCACGGAGAAGTCGCCGATCGACAAGATCGAAGCGCTCAAGACTGCGATCAACGCGCAAGTCAAGATGGTACGCAACTGCGCTGCGGGCAAAGGCGTTGAGCGCCACTTGTTTGCACTCGAGTGCATCTGGCAAGCCGAGCAGCGGACCGAGAGTCTGAGCAGCAGCGTGAGCAGCTCCAGCTCAACGGCGACTGCCGTCAAGCCGGCGATCTTTAGCGACGCGGGCTGGGCGAAGCTCAACCACACGATCCTGTCGACGAGCAACTGCGGGAACCCGAGTCTGCGGCTCTTTGGCTTTGGTCCTGTCTCGCCCGACGGCTTTGGCATTGGCTACATCATCAAAGACGAAGGCATCCAGTTCTGCGCGTCGTCGAAGCACCGGCAGACGTCGCGGTACCTCAAGAACCTCGAAGCGTACTTGCTCCGCGTGCAGGACCTGCTGCTCCAAGAAGAGGAGATTCGGTTCCCGAACACGAAGCGCGCGAGCAAAGACCTTCTGAACGAAGGCTCGTTCAAGGGCTACGGCTTCTTTGACAGCGGCAGCGACAAGTCGCCCGTGAGCTCGAGCGACGTCCCGATCTCGCGGGTCGGACGGCCGCTCTAGACACGCACCTGCATACTACATGCGTACGTACATGACTAGGTCAGGATGTCTCTCGTGTTGTAGTGTTTGGCTGGCTGCTGCTGTAGTTGATACGAGCAGACCAGCAGTTTGTTGGCAGAAGTAGGTAGAAGTCGCGCTCTCTCACACTCAGGACTTGTATCATCAACGAATAAGACCTCGTGAATGAGAGCAATGAGAGCAGCACCAAACGTTCGTTGGACCCGTGGCCATCCTTGTACGCTCGATCGAGCCATTCAGTCATCACTATCACTCCTCTTCCTCTACCTCGTCGTCGTCATCGTCTTCCTCTTCCTCGTCTCCTTCAGCAAAGATCTGTCGTCTGCTGCGCTTCTTGCCTGGGCGGCGCATGTGATGCGAGTATCGTTCGATCTTCGCGCGAGATCTAAACGATGTTTCTGTCCAGACGAAACATACTATAAAACATGTACTACAGGCAAACCTCAAAATATCGGTCGCCAAACATATGGCTTTTTGTATTAGGTCAAAGAGGTTCAGTTTTGATAGAGGTATTAAGTGCAGTTCATTGAGCAATGGCGTGCATTGAGGGCGGCTCAAGGCGGAGTCGAGACATACTACCTACGAGCTCATACACCTCCTCGTCAAGTATCTGTGTGTGTCGCCAACAGTTAGCGATGGCAGTATCGCTCACCTCACTCCAGGCACGCTCTGCCCATCGCATGGCAGTCAACACGTCTGTCTCGTAAAGACGCTCAATCTTGTCTTCAATGCTTTCAGCGCCTTGCTCTGTAGCGCGCGCGAGTAGCTCATCGAGCTTCTCCACCACGTGGGTTTGTTGGTGCGCGCGGATTTTAGATTTGAAGAGCTTGATTACACCTGCGTCCTGCAGTTGAAGGTGTGTCGTGGTGTTGGGTGGCAACATTCGTATTTGCACGTGCGAGCTCGGGGTGCTGCCTGTGCGACGACACATTGTCGAGCAACAGCAGCACTCGTCTTCCCTCCTTCTCCATGTCGCTGTTGAAACGCGTCACCCAGTGCGCAAAGATGTCGCTGTTCATCCAGCCACGGCGCGACCCAGTGTACTGCAACCCGAGTTGCTCGCTTGTTTGCCCGCCAAAACACCGCGGCTGCTGGGCTGTACCGATGCAGAGAAGGGGAGGGCGCGCTGAGCCGTCTGCATTACTTGTTATCGCGACCGTGATTCGCTTCTTGCTTCTCTTCCTGCCTGCTTGCTCGCGTCCTGCTAGCGTCCTTGTCGGAGCAGCGCAGTAGTAGTAAGCTGTTTCATCCATATTGTATATGGCGCTTTTGTCGTAGCCCTTTGTCGCTTCGTGCAGCTCTTCACGGCCTTTCGCCACAGCTGCTGCCTTTGCTGATCCCGCTTCGTCGTATGTGAGTCGTGATGTTAAACCATGTCGCGCCTGGAAGCACTAGAGCCTACCATTGCTGAACGTCGCTGCTGCCAGTTTTGCTGCAGCGCTGGGCTCAAGTGATGCGCACAGCTCTCTCCACAGCATCTTTGCTTTTTGTCGAACAGTAGCGCCAGAGACCACAGCGATGTTGAGCTCGGGGCGCCGAGAGACCCAAGCCGAGAGGGCCGCCTCAAGCTCAGGGAACCGCGCTGCGTGTGTCGCCTTTCGAAACGGTGAGAGCGTGGCGTCGTCGCTCGCTGGACGGAGGAGAACGTCGCCGATAGTCGATTTGGAGAGCGGGCGCGGGAGGCTGAACGTCGCAGCAGCCCACGCGCCAAGCTCGCTGCGCGTTAGCTCGGGATGTGCTACGTGATGAGCGCGTAGCGCGCTTTTCTGTGCGAGCGTCAGACGAATGCGAGTCGCTCCCATGGCGAGTTTTGATGTGGCGGGAATGCGCTCGAGACCACACACAAATACATCAAATTTGAAGGGGTTGTGTCTTTTGGAGGGACCTTTACATTATTCTGTATGTATGATTATACCATATTTTGAGGTTGAGATACGATCGTCGAAAATTTTGATGGTTGAAGTTGAAGTAGCGAGCCTATCATTTTGTATCATTCAGGTCAGAAGTGGGTGCGGTTTGAAAAAATGGAAGAAATCAGCATTCGTCAAACGTGTAAAATTTACACGTTTGACGAAGCGACATCTTGATATTTGTATGCGATAGTGTTGTTATTTGCAAATTCGTGTTCGCGAAAGGGTTAACCTTATCGTGACGAATAGGATCAGCATTTTAGTTCGGACTGTTCCGACAACGAGCGTGTCGAGCGCGCGCGCGTCGACGGCGAGCTCCTGGCGCGCATGCCCGCTGCAGCCAGCGAACAAGCGAGCGCGAAGTCGGCTGAGCCCTCCTGTGTGCGCGAGTCGAGCCGCGCTGTGTCAGTAGCCCGCGGTCGCTGTTCTGGCATCCAGCCGCTGAGCACGCGCCACCTTGCGGTCCTCCCGAGGGGTGTAGAAGATGTACGCGAACCCCTTGTTGGTCGCGGACATGCTCCAATCCATTCGGTCGAGGATCCACTGCGCAGCAAGATGGTCGTCGCCGTTCGCGTGCTGAGCGCCGCGCCGAAACGAGTGCGAGGTGAGCTTTTCGGTCACCAGGCGCGGCGGCGCAAGGCGCTTGAGCAGGCGGTTGATGTAGCTGTGCCCACTAATCTCAGCCTTGACATTCTTAATCTTCTTGCCTTTGTCGCCTTCGTCGTCCTTGTCCGTGCTTGTGCTCTTGGTCTCGGTCGTTGACGCTGCAGCTTCGCGCAGGTCGCCGACGTCCGTTTCCTGAAGCGCGTAGAGCGACGCCGCGCTCTGCATGGCGAGAGCGGCTGCCAGCGCGAACAGCGGTCACACGACGAAGCTCGCGCTGTCTGGCACGAGCGCCAGCCCTTGCTCTTGAGAGGTTTTCACGCGCAGCAGGCGGACGAAGAGCGTGCCGTCTACCGTCATGGACAGGTGCTCCTTGTGCGCATGCGCAAGGTCAGACGCACGCCCAAAGCAGTGCCACATCAAATAAACTAATGCAGCATCCTGATAGTCTCTTTCATTGCATCCATTGACATACATGCACTCCATTATCGCCTGCAAATCGTCCTTCATACATGGTGGCGCATAATGCACAAACCCGCCATCTTTTCGCTTTTTGCACGCACGCTGCAATACATTGGCCTTGCCTATCAATGCACTCTGCATACACGCGTTGGAGGGAATGCTTGTCAATCAATCACACTTTCACACCACGCCAATATGACACAACAGAGTTCATTGACGAATGATTTCCGTCCATTCCACTCGTGCACGCTAAGAACAAACCAAAGCGCTCAAGCAAAGCCACAAGGCGCGCGCCGTAACCATCAACGGCGATGCAAGCGTGGACATAGTCCTCGCTTACATCTTGCTGCGCCAGAAACGAGCAAACGCGCTGAGCGCCGAGGCGCGCGCTTTGCGCGTGTTGGTCGGTACGAACGCGTCCATGTTGTCAAATGCAAAGGTGCGGAGACGTCGTTGCGTGCAACTGACGCACACGAACCGAGTGGGCCACGCTATCAATGAGCATTTATTGCTAGGATTTGACCTTGTGGTCGGAACAGTGAGGGTATTTTCTGAGCCTGCACTTTCATTAGTAAGAGCAGACGCATATCTCGACAACGATTCCGACCATTTATTGGTCGGAATGGTCCGAACGGAAAAAAATTCAGAGCGGCACAGCCATTGACCAAAATCTATGGCAACATCAATGTGATTGGACGAAACCGTGACCGGTCAAGAGGCCACAAATACAGTCGGTCGGAATGGTGAGTATATTCAACCATATCACGAAAATGCGGACAATGCGAGTCATTCGGACAATCATCTGGACAATCCGAATAAACAAGCATAAAAACGTAAGATCATCAGATTTGTAGGTTTGTGTTTGTGTGTGTGGTTTTGGCATTCCACGTGCACACGAAGAACGCGCAAGCGAGAGCAGAAGCGGAAGGTATCGAGCGAGCACGAGGGGCGCATGTACGAGACAGCGTGATTCCTCCGACCGCCCATGACCTGCACCTAGTGGTGCAGTGAGGTGGCAATCATGTGTATGTGTGTATGCGCAAATCTGTGTATGTCAGTGAGAAGATCAGAAACCGAAGCAAAGCGAGGGGCGGAGCATCCAGCACCTCATCGACATGGCGCATTGATCGGCATGGCAGCGCTCTGATTGACAAGACAGCGCCTCGAGCGACACCCGACGACACGCTACATCGCGCCAGCGAAGCTCCATCAAGCCACAAGTGCATGGCGTGTGCGAGTGCGTGTGCTGTGTGTATGCTTGTTGCATTTGGCCATTTTGGATGTGAGTTTGTATGGTAATTCAGACACTTGCACGCAGTGGCGCACAACCTCTCACAGCGCGCTCGGCGAGTGGCGTCACGCAGCGGACGACATGCAGAGAGGTCTATAGCGGGAGTGCTTTTCGAGTGAGTGCGAGTGCCTTCTGCCTGCGAAGCGAGTGTGTGAAGTGTCTGCGTGTTGTGCGCGTGGTTTATCGTGGTTTTATATGAGTTTGTATGTGATTGATGAATGTGTACATCGTAAGCGCACAGCTACTATCTGCGTGACCAGCGGGCGACACTTCTGCGTGGGCAACGTGTGCCGAAGACAATTGCAGTATTGCGTTGCAGTTCGAGTGTGTGTGTGAGTGTATTGTGCCTGCAAAGCGAGTGTGATGAATAGCAGAGCGTCGATGTTCGAGCGTGTGTGTACAGAGAGCTAGTGTGCGGCGCGCCATGGCCATTCTTCAACATTCAGCACCGACTAGAACAAGCGCACGGCATACGACATCGACTAGAACGAGCGCAACGAAACAGGGATATCGAAGAGAGTATGTTCGTGAAAGGGCGAAAGCCCGCTCGACTCAGGAACAACATCCGCGCAAACAAGATGAGCGATATCAGCGCGAGTGTGAACGACAACAGTCGCGCGTGATGCAGGCGTTTTAGCGCATGAAAAGGATCGAACGACACGTGCGTACGATCTCGAACCGGCCTTGCCCCGTCGTCACACATATGCATCAGCCAACGCTATGCAAGCACTACCAGCACAAATCAGCACCAGCAGCCACAGATCGGCAACGTCGCGCATGTAGTCAATTGGCAACTTGTACGTGAATGAACCTGACAATGGGTCTCTTGCTCGCTACACTTGAGCTGTTTGCTCGACGACCTCTGTACTGTTCTGCAGACCTAGTTGCGTCTCAACTGGTACAAGAACATCGACTGCTGCAGCCGGAAAAGGATCCACGACGAAGCCGCATCGACGTGCGTGCTGAAAAGCACGAATCTTGTCGTTCAGTACCCCTTGGTTGTGGAGACGCTGAAGCGTCTTGACTGCCGTCCCGACAGCGCCGCCGCTCGCTTCCATGCTGCTCAAAGAACGCGACGACGTTCGCGCTTGCGCTTCTCCCAAGCTGGAGAAGAACGTCGCGATAGTCGTGTGCTTCGCAATCCAGCACGTACGACCCAGGGAAGAGGCGCATGAAGGTCACCAACGATCGGTAGACCGGCAGCTTCTGTCTGTCGAGCGCCGTCGCCGCAGCAGGAGCCACAGCAAACCGCTCGTACCACGCGTCGGAGAGGCTTGTCGGTGCGCTCTTGTGTCTTTTGATCTGCACTGCACTCTCTGACGCTCGCGCTCTCGCTTTATCTTTTGGGACCAGCACTGAGCGCAGTGCTGGTTCCAAAAGAAGGAATGCCGACCGACTGTATTTGTAAAGGAATGGTGAGTATATTCAACCATACGCTACCGATCCACTTTTATAGGCCAACGAAAAGATCAAAAATTATGGCCAAAAATCAAGTGTGGTTTTTGGCCATAATTTTCGATCTTTTGCGAATGCTAGATAGAACTAATGCTAGATAGAACTCTAAAAATGACAAATGACTGGATTCAATGGTGGTCACAATAAAGAAACACTTACAACCATACAAAAATCAATATAAAGTGAATGATGGTCAGAAAGCATGCGAATTGTGCTGGCTGGTTAGAACTGGTTATGTTCTTGCTCGAATTGATACTAAGTACTGCAAGCGCGACATAACAACACAATTGTGTTGTTAGGTCGCGCTTGCAGTACTTAGTATCGGCCTTAACTGTTTTGAATGTGACCCGTGCGAGACTTGAAAACTTAAGCAGTACGACCAGTTCAGTAGGATTCGCGTTGGTGCAGAAGAAGCGCGATTGTCAGGGCGTGTCGGAAGCGTTTGTGCTCGACTTTAGCTTCATTCTCATTGAACAGACATACGAGTGCGGTTGCTCCCTTTCCTTTTAGGTTCTTCGCACTTGACATGATATTCAAGCGCTCATTGTGTAGTGAGTGACTGGCCGCGGAAATTGTTGTCCAAGATTCACAACTCGCCGTGCTTTGCGTCACATACGACATACACTTCTCTTCGAGCCTTGTCGAGCGCGCGACTGTCGTTTGCGGCGTTCTCGACGAATGAAGCGAGCTAGCGATGACTCACGACGCAACGCGCTCGTTTGTTGAACACATGCGCTCCATCGAGGCGAAGCACGACGCGCAATCAGTCCCGCGTCATCGTTTACCAACAGATCTCGTCGACCAGTCAGCAGGCAAATAGTTTGACGAGCTGTCGAGGCGATAAGGGTCGATATCTCAAAGGCGGCGCGCTCCTATTTGAAGCGAGTTTTGTGCATGTGACCACCGCCATTGAGATATACAACTGAGGCAATTGATGAGAAAGTGCTGTCACTAAAGCAAATAGAGTAGTACAGTTCACGAATAGATGATTGTAGCGTGATTTGTAGCGAAAGTTGGGAAAATGTTATTTAAATATTGTGTGTCCTTGATTGTGCGATTTTGATATTCGTTTATATACAATTCTTTGGACGTCACCAAGTGATCATGATACTGAAATAGTAGCCTGTGGTATACACTTCCTGACGGTGAACGAGAGTGCTTAATGCGCTTATGGCGTAGAATGCAACCTGCTTGACCACACGAGTGGCATTGTGATATAATGACCAATACAAAATACTAGAAGGGTCAGATCGATATTTCACTCGATTTCGAATATAATATATGAAGAGGTTATTACGATCTGTCCATTTGTATTCGATTTTCAACAATGTCTCGAGTTGTACGATAAATCGCCCGAGTTTATGTACCAGACAAAATGGATGTCCTGAAAATCATAGCCGGTAGCCGGTTATGATTTGGTCTGTCTGGAGCATATGTGGATCACGCTATTTTCATTTGTAAGCCAAACGTTATGATTATTATCATAACGTTTGGCTTACAAATGAAAATTGCACAACCACAAATTGTGGTTGTGTGAATTGTAGATGTCTTCCCAGTGAATATACAATACTAAGTTTTGGGTAAATTTATTATTTTGAGCATGCGGATTTAACTGGCTATTAGAGTATCCAATTAAATCCGCATGCTCAAAATAATAAAGTAGAGATGGTTGCGTTCTCTTCTTACGCGAATCGCGCTGTTTACTGTACTACGCAATGTCGTATTTTAATTTGGAACACTCTTGCGCGTCCTCTGCTTCAGTTTGAGCCGCTGTTTTCGCGGCTTTCACGCCAAGAGGACGTGCCACTTGGCTCTCGTGTGCGTCGTGATCTTGAGCTGCGCCGAGGTCATGAGTTTCAGGCGGAAGTCTTGCCACAAATCATTTAACCTCAATTATGTGCACCACAAAAAGCCAAACTGCACATATCTTTTCGATCAGAGTAGTATGAAATAAAATAGGATGAATAAAATCCGGGAAAATAGAAGAAACCGAAGGGAGCGAAGCCGAAGCAGACATGGTGCGCTGCCAAGCGAATGAGCCAAGCGTAGCGAGCGGTGCCCGCCATGATCTGCGTAGGCGGGCCCAGCGACCGAAGGTTTACTGAACGGAGAACGCAACACTGTCCACAGACACACACACAGCAACGACGACGCCGACAATGTCCAAGTTCTCGAATCCGTTCGGGCGTCTCCACTTGAGCCTCGAAGACGAGCAGAAGTTCGAAGAGATCGCGCGGACGTTCGTGCGCGAGATGCTGACGCAGTACCAGCGCCAGTACATGCTTTATTTTCGTCCGAGCGCGAAGCGAAGGCCCGGAGGCCTGAAAGCGCGAGAAAATGCTACAGCTGATTGGACTTTTATGATATAATAAAAGTCGAACCAGCTGTAGCATTTTATATATATTTATAGGTTGTACATCAGTATATATACTGAGGAGTTGTAGAGTTGTTACTCACTGTACTACGCGTTATTGTATTTTAATATAGAACAGACTGTGCTATAGCACTGACACTATTTTTATTTCGATACGACGACGACTTAAAAATAATCAGATTTACTAGTTATTTTCAGATTCTTAAAAAACGAAGCATTACTACGTTTTTAAGAATAATTCATATCGAAAGTACTTTTTGTACAAAATTCTAGACAAAAAGATGAACAAAAAGTATTATGTAGCAGCAACAAGATTCAAGTGGACACGAACACTAATAAAATAGTTATATTACATTTTTTGTAAACCGATGTTAACATGTTTGTAACGTTTGATAAAAGAGCAACTCTCTTTACTAAAGATTTTTTGTGAGCATACACGTTGTTTTTTCACCATCGAAAATTTTATAGGGAGCATTGACGATTTTTTAGGTGAACATACACATACGTACATCAAGATGTCTAACATGTTTTGTGCACGAACATGTTAAATCTATACAAACGCAAGTCAATTTGGTTGCACTACGCTTTTACGCGCTTTCTTCACTATTAAGATCTCAAACAGGATGCTCAAGGTCGATAGTGTACGCAAGTGTGTAGATGCTCAGCCCTGGCTTATTGCACTATCGGTATTCGCTAATGCTCACCATCATACAAACTTCAAGATTAATGATTCTCAAGCTCTCTGCTCGACTTGCTGGCTTGTGCTGGCGACTTACTGCGTGCGTGTGCCGGTGCTTCTTCTCTCGGTGGCACCACCACAGCGCAACTCGACTGTCAGCGCCCACACGTGTGTGTCTGTGTGTGTCCTTGCGCGCACATCGCGTCTCGCACTTCGCACCTCGCGACCATGGTCGGCAACGTGGTGCTCAATTTTTACGACAGCGAGCCGTTCGCAGACGACGAGGACGACGCCGTGCTCGACACGCACGAGCGCGGTGTGGGCGGCCCGCGCGGTCGTGCTGCTGACGCTGCAAACACAAACGGCGCGCGATCGTACGCGATCATCGTGTGCGTGTTCGCATCGCTCGGCGGGCTCTTCTTCGGGTACGACCAAGGCGTGACCGGCGGCGTGCTCGTGATGGACTCGTTCTTGAACGACTTTTGCGTCGGCTGGCGCGGTCAGTCGTACGAGGACTGCACGACCAAGTCCGCGGCGCTGCCTGAGCGCTGGCTCGACTTCACACTCTGGTACAACATGACGTACAACATCGGCTGCATCTTTGGCGCGCTCCTTGGCGGCTACATCGCAGACGAGTTTGGCCGGCGCGTGACTG
This sequence comes from Globisporangium takayamanum, assembly GCA_023333735.1. Taxonomy (NCBI): domain Eukaryota; phylum Oomycota; class Peronosporomycetes; order Pythiales; family Pythiaceae; genus Globisporangium; species Globisporangium takayamanum. The sequence goes on from JAASFL010000017.1 coordinate 42,316, forward strand.
TCTTCAACGCCGGGTTGCTCTTCTGCATTGGCAACTCGTGGCTCTGCATCTGTCCAGCACAAGCGCACAGCTCGATCCTCATTGCGCGCGTGCTCCAGGGCGTCGGTGTCGGCAACTCGTCGTTCTCGCTCCCGATCTTTGGCGCCGAGATGGCACCGAAGGAGCTCCGCGGCTTCCTCTCGGGCTTCATGCAGATGACAGTCGTCACGGGCTTGCTGCTCGCAAACATCGTGAACCTCGCTGTTGAAGACCACGAGCGCGGCTGGCGCATCACAAACGCCGTCGCGATGGCGGCACCGATCATCGTGATGTTTGGGATCTTCTTTGTGCCCGAGAGTCCGCGCTGGACGTACTTGCACCGCGGCAAAGACGCCGCTGAAGCAGTGCTCATGCAGCTCCGGCAGACCGACGACGTCTCACGTGAGCTCCGAGCAATCGGCGCGCAGATCGCACGCGACGGCAACGGACAGCCGTCGTCGTGGCGCGACGTGCTCGAGCCGTCCGTGCTCAAGCGCGTGCTCATTGCAATGGCACTCCAAGTGCTGCAGCAGACGACCGGCATCAACCCCGTGTTCTCGTACGGCGGACTCATCTTTAAAGACGTCGTTGGTGACGGTATCCTCTCCGTGCTCGTGCTCTCGATCGTGAACTTTGTGAGCACGATCCCAGCGATGCGCTGGGTCGACACGTTTGGGCGGCGGCAGCTCCTGCTCATTGGCGCAGTCGGCATGATGCTCGGTCACATCGTGTCTGCTGTGACGTTCACGCTCGGCTGCACAGGCGACACCGACAACTCGGGCTGCCGCAAAGGCGCTGGCTACGTCATCATCGCAGGCGCAGCGTTCTTCACGTTCAACTTTGCCATTTCGTGGGGTCCAGTTTGCTGGATCTACCCGGCCGAGATCTTCCCGATGAACGTCCGCGCAAAAGCTGTGTCGCTCTCGACAATGGCGAACTGGGTCATGGGCACGTGCATGACGTGGGTCGTCAAGCTCTTCCCGCCGCTCAACATCAACGGCGTCTTCTTCCTCTTTGGCGGCATGTGCGCCGTCTCGTTCGTGTTTGTCTACCTCCTCTGTCCCGAGACGAAAGGGATCTTGCTCGAAGACATTGAAGCACTGTTCTACGTCCGCGAGACGCGCCGTGCGATTGCCACACGCAGTCGCCACCACGCACCGTCGCAGCGCCGCCCGCCGTCGCAAGTTCAACGCAATCGCCGCTCGCGCCGAAACAAGAGCAAGAACAAGAGCTCGTCGTCGGGGCGATCGTACCATGAGATGATGGGGACGCCTGTGCTGCGGTCATGAAGCATGCAGTGGGCGTAAAGACGGAAAGGACCGCAGTCGTCAGGACGATGCAGTAAAGATATTTATCAGCTAATGGACACACTTGTTGCACAAGGACGTGTGGGTTGGTTGGTTCGTTGTGTGTGGGGGGCCAAGACAACGTGAGCTGGCTAGAGCGAGACAGGGTCACTGCGGCAAGAGGAAGACACAAGACTGGGAATTGGCAATGACATTGGTGCTGTCTGTGGATGTAATTCGTATGCTCATCCTACGCTCGCGTGAGTCTCGTCACTACGACCTCTTGCTACTCGAACGGCGCGTAGACACTACTCGTGCGCCGCTCAGTGGCATGGACTCTATCAAAAGTGAGACGAATGCCGGCAGAGTGAGTGCACGAACGCTGCGCAACGGGCTGACTCACTTTCGGCTCGTGGTAATGTGCGCTTGCTTGGGCTGCACACCGCTGTTGATCGCCATCTTTGTCGGCGACGCGCTTGGCACCGCAGCCATTGGCGCCTTGTTTCCTGCCTTGTTGCTGTTCTTGTTGTCTTTGCCACTGTTGCCGTTGTCCTTTGCTGGGGTTGGCGTCTGGTTCTTCATGTTGTCCTTCGCTGGCGTCGATGCAGGTGTTGGCGCTTGACCCTTGGCGTTGTTCTTATTCGGTGCTCCCTTTGACATCTCCTTGGCAGACGATGGCGCCGCTTTGTTCTTGGCGTTCTCCATCTTCATTGGCGCTGGTGCTGCCTGTGCCTTTGCGTTCGGCGCTGGAGGAGCTGGTGCCGCTGCTTGTGCCTGGTTCTTGCCGCCACCCTTCTGTCCTTTGCCGTTGTCCTTCTGCGGCGCTGGTGCTTGGGTCTTCATAGCGTCCTTGGACGGCGTCGGCGCTTTCTGCTGCTGCTGCTGCGCGCTGTTGTTCTTGTTGTGCTTGATGTTGCTTGGCACAGGTGCTGGCGGTGGCGAGGCGGCGGCGACTGGAGGTACAGGCAGACTGTTCTTCTTGTTGTTCTTTCCAGGAGCTGGTGCAGCAGCTTGCTGCTTGCTGTTGCCTGCTTTGGAGTTTGGCGAGGCTGGCGCTGCAGCGGCTTGCTTGTTTTCGTGTTTCTTGTCCTGCTTGTTGTTCTGCTTGCTGCCTACCTTGTTGTCGTGAGGAGCTGCAGGAGCTGGTGTTGGCACTGGTGCGGCGTGCTTGCTCTCCTGCTTCTTGTTCTGCTTTCCACCAGCCTGTTGCCGCGCTGGCGCTGCGGCTTGCTTGTTCTCCTGCTTGTTGCTTTGGTTGTTGCTTTGCTTCGGAGCTGCGGCTTGCTGCATAGCAGCTGGTGCTGGCGCTGGTGCAGCAGCTTGCTTGTTCTCTAGCTTCTTGTTCTGCTTGCTTGAGCCTTGCTGCTGCTGAGTTTGTGCAGGAGCTGCTGCCTGCTTGTTCTCCTGCTTCTTGCCACTCTGTTTCGACTCTTGCTTGCCAGGAACAACTGGTGCTGCAGCCTGTTTGTTGTCTTGCTTCTTGTTCTGTTTGTGGTTCTGTGGAGCGTGCGCGACTGGTGCAGCACTCGGTTGCTTTGCGTCCTTCTTCTTGCCCTGAGGTTGAGCACTCGGTGCAGCACTTGGCTTCTCAGCAGCGCTTGCCTTGTTCTTACCCTTGCCTGCACCCGCTTGCTGCGTAGCAGGGACTGGAGCCGGCGTCGGGGTCACTGCAGCCTTGTTGTTCGCGTGCGGTGTCGCCTTCTTCGCAGTCGCCTCCGGCTTGACCATGATCCGCTCCGGCTTGTGGTTCGTCGCCACAAGCCCCTTCTTTGGCGGCTTGCCTGCCTGGTTCGCCTGAGCGGCTTGCGACGCAGCAGCGGCGGCAACAGCGATCGCCGTTGCGATCATCGAGCGGAACGTCGTCTTGGCGTAAAACATCTTGCCGCGATGACTTGGTGAAGAGGAGGAGCGAGGAAGGCAGGTAGGTAGAACCTGAGCTGAGCAAAGCTGGTGCGAAACTGGAGGCGAAGTGCGCGCGAAGCCCCAAATGGAATTGTGAGGAGCTGGTGTGAAGCTGGTGAGCAGTGATGCGATTCTAGCGTGGCACAGTGTGGCAGTATGAGCAGTTGAGAAACCCCTTGAGTCGGGAGCGTCTTGTCCTCCGTCTGCCTTGGAATATGTATCGAGCGGTCTTGCGGATGCGAACGAGACGTTTGCATTGGAGCGTCAAGCGACAAGGCGGAGAACAACAGGAAGACGCTCAAGATAGCTCCAGAGGCGATGTTGAAGTCTGAGAGGCGATTCTGGTCGCGAACCGGGGACAAACGAGTGAATGAGAATCCTCACCCAGGTGCAGACGTAAGTCTGCAACAGCAGCACACTTGAGTCCTCCTCACCCAAGCTAAGCTGATCAACGACCTCATCTGTCGTATCCGATGTACGATTCAGGTGCGATAGCGGAGATAGCTCCATGCGAAGTCGACACGACTCGGGAGGTCTCCTGCCATCTCCAGAGTTGAGCTGAATTTGGTCAACTCGACGAATGCGGGGTCAACCTCCCACCTACGAGCTCGCGAACATGGCGCCAGAGCGTGCGCAGCATCACTTCAGTTGATCAACGACGACAGCAACTTTCGTATCCGACGGTGGTGTGATTCTGGGCTGATAGCATAGATAGTTCCGTGCAACGTCGACAGAGCTCAGGAGGTACTCAGAGGTCTCACGAAGCTTATGAAGTGGAGTTGGCTCGCCAAAACGAGGCAACGAGAAAGTAAAGAGCAAGTCTTGGCGTTCTGAGTCCCCGATATGCCGTCTGGCATCAAGACACGATGGAGAGCGAAGCGAGCTCTCTCTTGAACACATACAACTAAACTTCATATCTCGCAGGCATATCCCGCAAACAACTGTTCTTGAATCGATTGACTGTGTTGGGAGTACAGTGGTGCATCGATTACTTATGGTTTAGTGCTACCAACGCCGCATTCCAAGTATTCTGCATCTACTTGCACACTTGCTTCGTGTCCTTCACTTGACCAGGCATGTAGGCATCCGTACCCTTGGTCGGCGTCGCGATCGTCGCAACCGGCGTGGTCGTCGCAGGCGTGTACGCGTTGCCGCCCTTGGCCGGCGCGGTCGTCTGCTTGGCGTCCTTGCCTGGCGCCGTGGTGTACGCGTTGTCGCCCTTGCCGTTGCCGCCGGTGTTGCCTCTGTAGTTACCGCCGTTTTTGCCCTGCTTGCTCGGAGGCACGGTCGCTGGCGCTTGAGTTGCCTGGCTGTAGCCGCCGTTGCCCCCTTTGCCGTTGCCGCCGTAGTTCCCGCTGTTGTTGTTGTTTTGTTTTCCATTGTTCACAGCAGGTTGAGCAGTCTTTGCGCTGTTGGCGCACGGCGTGGCTGCCGTCTGCGCTGCAGGCGCTTGCTGCTGGATTGTAGTCTTGACGTAGGTTATCGTGCCATTGTCGTTCTTCGGGGTGCCGAGCGGACTCGCAGTCGCGAACTTGGAGTCGTTCCGCGGCGAGTCAACGCTGCGGAGCGCGTTCACTTGCGTCTTCCTCTTACCGCCATAGTTCGACGGCGACGCGACTGCGTTCGCCGTTGCCCCCGTACCGCCGAAGGTGCCAAACGTGTCAATGAAGCGCGAGGTGTAGCCGCGCGGACCTTGATCGTTGGCGCCATGTCCTTGCCCTTGGCTGTACTCGTTCCAGGTATTGGCTGGCGCTGCCGGGGTGGCGTGCGCCGCGGTCGCCACACCCGAAATCGCGATGATCGCGCGGAAGACGTTCTTTGCGTAGATCATCGTGGCCGAGAAGAGACTGGGCTTGGAGAAGGAAGCACGGGTGCTCGAAAGGTGGCAGCGGGTGCCGAGGTGAAGTGCTTGAAGACTGAAGGCTGTGGGTTCGTTCGCTCAAATTCGAAAGTGATGAAGCATCGGCGAGCCTCCTCTGTCGGCGCTCGCGCTCCTCGTGTGCTCACAGCTCTTGCATCTTATACCGAGGATGCCGAGGATGCGACGGTGAGGACGTCAGGCTCGAAATACGCACATCCAGCATCGCATCAGACATTTCGAGAGGACCTCCTGGTTCATCGCGTCACATTGAGCACAGATCTCCGCCGGTATGCTTGATTTGGCTCACATGAGGCGCTGATCCTCTTATGCCCGATAGGAGTAAGAACAGAGAACCGAGGAGAATAAGAACAGCGAGAGCTCCTTTCAAAGTGTTCATCTGTTAGAGTAGCTTCACGCGTTGGGAGCAGTTGCGGCGGATGTGACCGATCTCCGCGCACGAAAAGCACACTGCGCGGCGTTGCTTTCGCGGAGGCGACTCTGCGCATGCTACCGTCTTGATCTCGCGCTTTGGATTGTTGCTGTCGTTCGCAGGCGGTGCAGACGCTCGAACCTCCTCGACTTTCCGTGCAGCGTTCTCAAGCAAAGGAGCCGAATGTAGCTGCGTCGCTACTGGTGCGACTTGTGCCTGTTGCTCCACATGGCTGTCGCTGGTGTCCACTCGGTTCTGGTTGTTCTTGCGCTGGTAACGCGGCTTTCTAGGTTGCTTCGAGCGTGCTTGTGCTCCATTCGAGTCTCTCAAGCGAGCTGCCTCGCGCGCTGCTGCACACAACGACTGTGGCGCCACGACGCGGAGTAGCGCAGCAGTGAACTCGTCGTTGACCCCTGCGATGAACGCTATCACGAAGAGCTCTTCGCCAATGGGGTAGGCGCTGCCAATCGTTCGGAGAGCAGTCGCGAACTCGGCGTATGTCTCGCTTGCGTCCTTTGTCCGCTTGAAGAGCCGCGAAATGGTGTGTGCAGTGCGCCACGCGCACTCTTCGCGTCCACTGCTACTGTATCTGCCACCGATCGTGCTTCGAGCAGCTACCGGTGTGACTTCAGGATCATGCGTCGCTTGCCTCTGTGCGCCGTCGTCACTCGTGCTTGTTGAATGTGTTGTGGCGGCTGTGTCGATCAAAGTGCGCGATTGCATACTCTGGCAGCACACACTCTAGCGCAGCTGACATTGGTGCTCCGTGCTCGGTCTTGAGCGTGGGCAGCTGATTGTCACTGCTGTAGCAGTCACCTGCAGCGTGCAGGCGAGGATCTTCTTCTGCACTGGCGCTACTGCAGAGCAGAGCAGCATGCGGGCGCGTACGCGTGTTCATCGGCGCGCAGGTGGCTACGGGTGAGCAGGCTGACTGACTGGCGTCCGGCGTGCAAGATGGAGACTGCCGACGACTGCCAAGAGGCGACCGAGAGATGCCCTTAGGCAGTTGCAGAAATTTCAAGAATGACCTTGTAACTCCTTTCAAAGGAAGCAGAAGCAGTTGTCCGACCTCCACCAGGACCTCCGCCAGGACCTCCGCCAGGACCTCCGCCAGGACCTCCGTCAGGACGGAGCGAGCATCAAGACCGATACTGCAAGCGAGGACGAAGCACCAAGAAGTACCAAGACCGATGAGATCGGCAAGATGGAATACAGCAGCAGCTCGCGTCGTACTCGCGCTGCTTGCACTCGAATCGGCGTCGAGACGGATGGGCAACGTGTGACACCAGCAACCAAGGGCGAGAACACGAATCTAGAATGTTTCGACGTGCTTCAGGCAACTAAAGATCGCGCGCCTCCAAGGAGAGTAGCCATGCAAGCGCGCTCATCTGTTCACACATCGTCTGCGTTTGTTGCTAGCTATGCTTCTGCTCTAGGCTCGTAAGCGCAAGATCTCCTGCTAGCTCTCTCTGTCACACTTGACCGACATGGCTCGCAGCGTCGTCGCCAATGCCATCCGTTTGCTCGACAATTGTCTCGATCCGAGACTGCATGCGCTTCCGACCGCGACTCGCTTGCGATCCAGTCGACACGCGCATGTGTAGGAGCCGCTGCTCGTTCGGTGTATCGCTGGTGCTGTCTGCGCTTGGCGATGTGAGCGATTGCTTGTCTAGCTCGATCTCGACGCTGTTGTTGTCGCGATGCCGACGCACTGGTTTCTTGCTGCCACCGCTGCTGCCTGTTGCTGTTGCGAGTGCCGACTGCTCGCCCTGTAGCAGCATCACTGTCTGCTCAGGGAGCACCGACTGGAGGTGGCGCAGATGGAGTAGACGACGTCGCCGCACAAAGACGATCGAGACGACTGCGCCAACGAGGATGTACCCGACGCCGCCTGCGACTTCCCACGCTGCGATCTTCTCTTTCGCAAACGGTCCGGGCTTCGCAGTCGCTGCGAGCGACAGCCCGCTTGTCGACGACACACTCGACTGCTCGTGGACCCAGACGACTGGGAGCCAGCACTCGCGCACGAGCTTGTGCCACGCATCGCGGCTTGCATCACGCGTCACGCGCGTGCTCAGCTGCCACACGAGTCGACGGTGGTAGACCGACCCAGTGAGCGGATCGACGTCAATACTCGTGTCCGATGCGTCTTCAGCGAGAGGCGTCGCAGCAGAGAGTGCGAGTGGGAGATCGTCCTGGAGCAGACTCATGTTGATCATACCAACGGCGGCACTGCTGCGCGCCGCGTCGGATAGTCCACTTGGAAAGCTCGTGGGGTTGAGCCAGCTCGCGACAGTGTACCGCATCAGTGGGACGCCAAAGCGCGTGACGTTGCGCACAAACTGTGCTTCGACAAAGCGGCGAGCGTAGTCCCAGTAGAACAGCACCTTGGTGGGTGGAAAGTCCTTGGCGCCGTTCATGGTCTTGCTCGTCAGCACGGCAGTCGTGAACTGCGAGCCGTCCGTCACGCGAAGCGCACTGAGCGCAACGCGCTCGCCCCAGATCGACACGTTGGTGGCATTGTCGATCGCCAAGATCTCGCCGACGACTCGGTTCTTCTTCTCGAAGAGCGCAACGTCGTCACGCAGCGGCACCTGAACAGTCAATCGCTGCGGCTGACTCAAGCCAAAGCTCAGCGTACGTTGTTGCTGGCCGATCTCGATCGAGTCGTTGCGCCACATCCCTGAGAGCGCTGCGCCGTTGTGCGCAAAGAGCACGCTTGAGACGTTTGAGGCAGCGAGGTATCCGCCAAGCGGATACTCCAACGCATCTGCATTCGATGACGGTGGTCTGCTCACGAACGCCGCTGGCTGCAGACCCAAGACACTCGGTTCATACACAAACCTCGTCGCTGCGTAGCGCAAGTACGCCTGGACATCGGATGTGTAGCTTTGCGGCTTAGACGCAAACCCTGCAGCTGCAAGCATCGGGAGGTCCAGGTAGATCTTCCCAGAGCCTGTTGCAGTCGCACATGCTTGTTGCGTCTGGGCTTCAGTGAGGTTGTATGCAGCAGCGATGTTCTTCATGACAAATGCGCACTCGTCTTGTGCGTCGAACGGCTGGGCGAGGAACGCATCGATCAGGAGCGCAGCTCGCGTCGAGGGTGGGAGACTAGATGTCACAGTCTCGTTCACTGCTGCTGCTGTCATCAGCGGCCATTCCCATGGCGTGTCGTCTGCAAACAGTGCCACGAGCGCACTCGCGACGTCGAGCGACACCGTGTACTCGACGTTGAGCTTGCACACCGTCGTGGTGTCATATGTAAACACCAGGTCTTGGCCGTGGAGGTCGCAGAACGCCTTGAGCTCGCCAAAGCCAGGGAGCACTGGCGTGTTACGGAGGCGCGGCGCTCGCTCGAACGCGTCAAACACGAGGCGTTGGTGCGGAAAGCGCTCAGACGCGACACCGCCATCGACTATTGCGGTGCTGCTAGTCGACGATAGTTCACTGTCCAGTACGCTTGGGATCGCAAACGTCATGCGTGTAGCGGTGCTGTTCACAAACTGCGCCAGCGCGAGGTCGCGCACGCTCGTCGCTTGAACCACGAGCGACGAGTCCACGTCTTGGGCGTGCCGGAGCACAAACGCTTCAAACAAGCGGTGGTCGAGCCAAGCGACTATCCACGGCACAATACGCGCAGTGATCATCGTCTCGAGTGACGCGACTGCAGGACTCGAAATTGTTCCATTGCCAGTGAACGCGGTCATGTCGGTCTTGAGCGCCTGCGACAGCATCGTGAGTGCGACCTTGGCGCTTGAGACGTCGCGTTCGAACGCCACTTGTGAGCGCTCGGATGCATTCCGACACGCTCCAGACGAGGCATCTGACGCTGAGCAGTTCACGAGCAGTGATCGCCAGAGTGCCGATCCGTTGCTCCAGTTCACGAGTGAGCTCGCCTGCGAGGCGTCTAGGACTGTGCGCAAGACGTTTGTCCAGAGCTGCAACGAGGCGTCAGTCTCTAGGAGTGGTGTTGTTGCGACTTTGGCTGTCGTTGTTGCATCGAGTGGAAACGCTTTGAGGAGATCGCTTGCGCCAGTGAGCAGTGGCGACGCGAGCGACGACGACGAAGGTGCTTGGAGCGACTGGAGCCACAAAAACTCGACAAACTGGCGCAAATGCGGGTGCTGCTGCCACGATGCGAGCCAGTTGCGAGTCGCTTCGAGTGCGCATGTGACCTCATTGCTGTTGACACTCGCAGCTTGGAGTGCTTTGACAGTCATGCGGTCCGGCGACGTCTCGATCAAGCGCACAAGCTCTGCCGTGTCAACTCGTACTGGATGCACTTGTGCCAGACCCGAGCACTCAGCGGATGGAGGAACGACATGGCGTTCGACGGACGCCAGAGCGCAAAGTACAGCTCAAGTGACCCAGTGTACGTGCTGAGCGCCACGGTGTTCCCAGCGACCACGACAGTGTTTGCCACCAAGTCGAGTGCTGTTGCGTTCCTCGCCACTGTCGAGTTGACTGGGAACACGAACCCAAGATCAAAGCCAAAGCGCAGCGGATCAGCTGACACAGCAGTCGCACTGCCACTTGCTCGCCATGCACGGAGTTGGTTCGCTTGGAAGAACACAGACGTCAGCGGCAATTGACGCCACCACGAAGCGATCGCAACGACTGCGTGCTCGCTCTCGATCTCAAACTGTCGCTGGACGTACGCGGTCGAGAGTTTAGTGAAGTTCGAGCTCTTTGTGATCTCTGTCGATACGGATGCCTGGACGATCGCCTTGTACGTCGCAAGCGCAGTCGCTGAGATCGCGCCATAGTCGCTCAGGATTGACGGACAGTAGGTACTGACACCGCTCGTTGTGTCTGCGGCATTGAGGATCGTGCACCAGACAATGTGGGTCGTCGGGTTCAGCAGCGAACCCGGCTTGAGAACGTCCCAGAGATGCTTGCGCGACGTTGGCGAGACGTTTGCAAGTAGCAGCGACGAGACTGTGGGCATGTCTGGCGGGAGCGTCCCAATGCTTTTGAGCCCAAACAATCGCCCAACGTGATCAGCAAAGTTGATGGCTAAGTGGAGCTCCCCTCTTGGCGTCGCGCCTGTCGCCCACTGGTGCAAGATGTACGTGCGAAGGAACGCGTTGTTCACCCAGTTGAGGAGCCACGCTGCAATGCCATGGAGCTGGACGTCGGTAAGTGTCGTCTCCGCTGCCATAGCGAGTGCCAAGGCTTTGCGCTGATCCGGAGACAGCGTGTACGCCATTGTGTCGCTGCGCTGGACAGTTGCTTCAGCCGGGTACTTTGGTGTGAGCTGCTCCGAACTGTAGTCCACGCCGTCGTAGACCTCTTTCCACGCGGCAAAGCCAGTGGGAAGTCCGTTGCTCGTGACTTTGCCGTTTGTGTTTAAGAACGAGAACGTGCTCTCTGCGCACCAGAGGTACTGTGCTTGGTCGAACGTTGGGAGCTTATCACCGGCAATGCGCTTCCACTCACCGCTTGGAAAAAGCTCAAAGCCGCCTTGAATGCCATCCGTGCTGGCGTCCAAGTCCAAGACAGCGCTGCTCTGGGCGAGCCACGCCATTCCGACGCGTCGCGTCGCGATCGAACTCGACTCCCACGTCGTCAAGTACCGCTGCACAGGCGTCAAGTCGCTTGGGTACTGCGCCTCAATGATTGCCTGGGCGTTGCGCTGGATCTGTGCGAGTGCACTTGCGTCGTTCATCGCAGGGTGCCACATCTGCAGGAAGACTGAGACATTCGTGAACGCAAACGCCGTCGACGCATTCCAGAGCTGGAGCGCGACGTCGATCGAGATGCTCGACGCGACGGTCTGGTTCAGCTCGAAGCTTGCTTCCGCTGGAGCGATCCGCAGTGGCAGGAAGCTTGAGCCGCCGGCATTCGTTGCGGCTGCGACGGCTGAAGCATCTGAGAGGACGCTCAAGAAGTTGCACGCATGGTACTCTTTGCGGCTCGTTTGGCTCGAGACAGTCTGCTTCACGACATTCGGCGCTTGCAGCTCGCACGTGATCCACGTCTCGTCGACATCGACAACTTTCGTTGGCTGCACGAGCGCACTCGTTTCGACCACGTCAGCTCGAAAGAACGTCGTCGGTCGCGATGCGAGCGTCTGGAGATCCACGATCGAGTCTTTCAGTGCAACCGTGTACCGCGGTGCCGCTGGCGGACAAGTGCTGACAGTCGAGACAACATCTGGTGCACGCTGCACGACGTTTACGAGCCGCGGGGTCGTTGGACATTGTGCGTGCATCCAGTGCCCGAGCACGTCGCGCAAGAGGTGCTCGCTTGCGAGCCACGCGTCGAGCCACTCGAGCACGCGCTGCATCCAGTCTTCCCAGCTCGCGATTGCACACGCAGTGATGAGATCGGTCTTTGCCGATGCAACTGCTGCTGCATCGCTTTGAGTTGTTGCGCGCAAGAGCGATGACCAGAGCATCCAGCCACTGTCGTGCAAGAACGACGCGCGCTCACTCACGTCCCATAGACGCAGTGCAGCGCGCGGGACTTGGTAGACTGTCCCGCTATCTTGCGTCAAAACGCATGCGCTTCCGATGCAGCCAGCTGCGAGCTCATATCCGCGCTGCTTGCCGCTCCGGTACGGCTCGAGCTCGAGTTCGTGCGCTGCGCCGCGTCGCCACTGGTCCAAGAGTGCGTCTGGAACCCACTTGCTCGTGCTCTGTGCCACTACATACGCTTGGACTTTCGCAAACTGCACTGTCGTGAGGTGACCGCAGCGCTCAGTCACCGAGAGCGTCTCATTAAAGACACCAGAGCGCACGCCGCCACCGACGATTGAGCTGCATGCGGCATCGACAGCGGCGTTGATTGACTGCAGGAGCGCGACTGCGTCACCACTCGACGACGATGTTGCGGCGAACCAGCGCCGATAGCCGTCGACGTGGACAAACGAGTTTGCGTTCCGCGGATCCCAGAGCACTGTCGCCGCTGCGAGCGAGAGTCGATCGCTTGCGACAGTCGCGCTTGGCATGAGCTCAAACCCAGCTGTCGCGTCGTCCTTATCGTCGGCAAGCGACGTCGAGACAGTGTCGCACGAGAACGCACGGACATTGAGGTTGTACGTTGACGCGCGCTTTGTGTACGTCTTGGCGACGGCGTCAAAGTCGCAGAGCGTCTCAGTGACTGCAAATGTCTTCTCCCACGTCAAGAACGGCGACGACAGCGCCTCAGTTTTGAGCACCGACGCAGTCTCGACTTCACTGTACGCTGGCGTACAAGTTGCAAGAGATGGCGTACTGGTCGCCGTCTTGCCAGTCACACTCAGCGTCTCGCGCTCAAAGCACGTGCTTGCGCGCCACCAGTTGTACACACGGAGGACGTTCAGCGCATTGCTCGACCAGTTCGCGAGCCATTGCATGATCCCTTGAGCACTCGACACAGTGAGCAGCGGTACCGCTGCATCGGTCACGAGTCGCGCCACGTCCGACGTGCGAATGGCGCGGAGCCACATGCCGTAGCCAAGTGCCGTGTTTGACGGATGCGTTGCAACGAGGAACGACGCAGTGCTTGTGCGACTCCAGAGTGTCTCGCGCACAGTCTGCAGCACGCGCCACTCGTTCTTGGCCAGCGGGTTCATCTCAAAGCCTGTCTGGTTGCCTGTCACTCCAGGCTCCAAGTCGTATAGCAAGCACGATGCGAGTGGCAACCCAAGCGCCGAGGCGCACGTGCTATCGCTCCAGTGCCGCAGCGCACGTCGTCTCACAACGCCGTCAGTCAAAAGCTTTTGGATCCACGCACTCACTTCTGCAACGTGTGCAGCTGTGAGACCTGGGATGCCGTCAGTGAGTGCTTGCGTACTCCCAACAGCGCCTCGTACAGCAGCTTGCCACTTGGTAAAGCCTTGTGGGTTCACGAACGCAAACTCGCTCGAGGTGTTCCAGGGCTCCTGCGCCAGTGCGGCTGTGACGCCACTCGTGCTCGCACCAGTCGACTGGAGCTTGAATCCAGCCTGGACACCCGGCTTCTCGACGTCCACGTCGATGCTTGGCTCGGTCTGGTCGCTCTGAGCAGTGCGCTTTGTAAAGCCCTGGCGCCAGAGTCGTTCGTGATCGCGCTGTGTGATCGCACTCGTTGCCCAGCGGAGCAAGTACGCGCGAACGAACAGGAGCTGGTCGCGCGTAAGAAAGTCCGAGACGAGCGCCACGTCCGTGTTCACGCCCTCGAGCACGTACGTGATCGCCGTTTCGTTTATTGCAATCACTTGCTTCCAGATCCCAAAGCCCTCGGGTGTAGTTGTCGGCTCACCAAGAGGGTACGTCGCAGCGACCACAGTGTCGTAGTCGACGATCGAGAAGCGCTTGTTCGAGACTTTCGAGCCCAAGATGAGGTTCGCGGCTTCAAGACTCAGCTGGAGACTCGCAGACGACGGCTCGAGCTCAAAGCCTGTGCGCGCTTGACCAGTTGGTGCATCGTCAAACCAAGCGTCAACGTCAGTGAGTACGCTGCCTTGCTTGCGCCACGTCTCGACAACGTTCCGCTGCGCGTCGTCTGCTGTCATGCGGTTGATCGCCATGTTCTGCGCCACGATTTCAGTCTTGATCGTCCGGAGGATCGACGGCACGGCGTCAAGACATGCGCGGTCGTAGACTTCACTCAAGACGTATGGGAACGCGATCGACTCGATCTTCGTTGCGAGTGACGCCAATGTTCGCGGAACGAAGCGCTGCTGCTGACTCTGCCGTTGCCGATCGAGCCAGAACGGCACGCTCTCGACAAGGAGGCGACGGTGGAGATTGTTCAGAACTCGTGGGAGGGCATGGCGCTTCGCTGTTGCAAGCGTCTCCTGCAAGATCCCAGGAAGGAACTGGTCCGAGATGTCTTTGTACACGTCGCCAAGGACGCGCGGAATCATCTCGGTCCGTGCGACTGTGTACACGCGTACGAGGTTCGCGGGGATGCTCGCTGCGTCGACGCGCTGCTGCTGCCGCGTGAGCACAGCAGGCAGTGCTTCGTGCTGCACGTGCGTAACAAGTGCTGGGAGAAAGTGCGTCCACGCGCGGAGCTTGGCATCGGCGACGACGTCGCGTTGGATGTGCTGAACATACGCTCGCATGTACTGTTGTGCGTACTCTGCAAGCATGAAGCGCTCCGAGTAGCCGCGCACACGGAGCTTCTCGAGCCGGCGGACGTACGAGGCGTTGATCGTCACGACCACGTCGGACTCGGAGCCGTTCGAGCGCTCGGGGACAAACACGTAGCTCGAGACGACGCTGTAGCTCACGGATCCGTACGATGGCGGTGTCTCGACAGACGACGCACTCGTCTTGGTCGAGTTGAATGGCGACGTCTCGAACTCGACGTCTACTTTGCGCGAGCGCTTCTCGTACGTATACAGTCCGAGCTGCTGCACGTGTGGTGCTGCAGTGCCACTGAGGACGTCAGCGCTGTTCGTGACGTTGAAGAGATAGAAGCTCGTGTACACTGGCGCGTCCATTGCAAACGCAAACGTTGCGCTCGAGAGGAACGCTTGTTGTCGTGGCGTTTTTGCATCAGTGCTAGCAGTGGCGTTCACGGTGGCGATTGTGCTCTCGTCGCTAGGCAGCGACGAGAGCACGGTCGAGTAGAGCAATGCGCGCTCGCGCTCCTGTGCAGCGCCGAGCGATAGCAAGCCATGTGTGACGAGCGCGATGCCAGCCGCGACAAGCAGTGCGCCGACCGTGACGCCCCACATCAGTTTGATGCTGCTGATAGTGTGCGATCGTCGCGTTGTTCAGATCCAAAGCGGCGCGAGTCAACCCGCCAACTGCGAGTCGACCAGCAGTCAATTGTTGAGTCATGGAGCCGAATCATCGCACCGTGTGCTTGGAGAGCGCGGCGCGCATGGCGCGCATGAAGCTGTCGATCACGAGTGCGCTAGATGTGCTCTTGTTGCGAGCAGTGTTGCCCAAATGCCATATTCAAAATTCGACTGACAGAATTGTGAGATCTGATCTTGCAGGTTGTCTACCAGATTACTACATTCAAGATTCGACTGACACGATTATATTTTCTAATCTTGAAATCACACCAATAGTTTGCTCGCACATCACAATTCAAGAAGATGATCACCGAGCCAACGACGACGACAATGGCGGCGCCACTGCCGCTGCTCCAAGTGATCTGCTTCTCCATGGACCGCGTCTTCCAGCTCTCCGAGTACTTGCGCACGCTGCAGCGCTATTTGCGCTATCGCGGCGCGTGCTGGACGAGCACCGATGCGCCATTTGCTCGCGTTGCAGTCATCTGTCGGTGCACAACTACCGAGATCCGCTCGCACTATGAAGCGATCGAGCGCCGCTTTGCAGAGCACCACGTCACGTTTGTGTACGAGAGCGAGGCGCAGAGCTTTGCAGACTGCCTGTTGTGTAGCATCGCAACTGGCGGAGAGTCGCTACCAGCACAAGATGGCAGTGCTACTACAAGCGCCTGCCCGTATGTCCTGTTCAATGTCGACGACGCGTTCTACTTTGACGACGTCGAGCTCGCCGACGCATTTGCGTTCCTCGATGGCGAAGCGAGTGACTCTGTAGCGCCGTTTGCGTTCCACGTCAAGCTCGCTCCGAGCATCTGGCGCTCGCACTTGACGAACCAGCCGATGCTGCCGCTGCCGCCGATGACGACGGTCATGCGGCAATGTGGCAATGACGACAGCACCATCACTGTGCCACTGACACCAGCGTACCACGTCTTTGAGCCTGCGCGTGGAACACTCGACTGGAACTACCCATGGGAGCTCAGCGGCAGTGTGTATACGCGCGCGAGCGTCGAGCGCATCGTCGCCGCGATCCAAGCGACGTATGGGACCGACGGCATCAACCATCCGAACCACTTGGAGCTGCGTGGACACCAAGTCCTAGAGAAGCAGCAGCGTACGGCACGACAGCGTCTGCTCTGTGCTTGCTCGCTCTCGCCCAAGATGCACGTGTTTGCGATCAACCAAGTCCAAGACGTGTACCAGAACCGCCTGTACGACCTTCAGGCGAGTGGGACGAGCACTGGGGGCGACCTCACAAACTTACTCGCTCTGTACTTGGCGAACGAGACGCTCGACGAGCGTTATTACCGCGACCGTCGACTCGCAAGCGTTCACATTGGGACGCTCGTACTCGCGCCGCGCACTCGTGTAGCGCCAGCAGTGTCGACTGAGCCTAGCGACCTTGACAATGACGTGCTCGTCTCTGTCGTGATCCCAGTCTTCAACGTCGCGCCGTTCATTGAGCAAGCGCTCCGGAGTGTGATGGAGCAGACGCATCGGCACCTCGAGATCGTTGTCGTCGACGACGCGAGCACTGATGACACACCGGTGATTGTCAAGCGACTCCAAGCGCTCGATGCGCGCATCCAGCTGCTCGAGAATGCGACGAACTGTGGCATCGCTGCGTCACTGAACCGTGCGCTTGCAGTCACACGCGGTGCGTTCATTGCCCGCATGGATGGCGATGACGTGTCACTGCCACAGCGCATTGAACGCCAGCTGCGCTACTTGCAAGCGACGCCAGACGTTGAGATCGTTGGCGCATCCGTGCTCATCCAGCGCGCCCACGAACGCACAGACGACGCTCCGGTCGTGCAGCTCGAGACTGCAGTGTACCCAACGTCGCCGCTTGTGACCAAGTGGCGCATGCTCTTTGGCTGCTTCCTTGGACATCCGACCGTGATGCTCCGGCGCACAGTGTTGGATGTGCTGCTTGCTGCAAACAACGGCGCACAAGTGGTCTACGCGACAACGCAGCGCTCGAGCGAAGACTACGAGCTCTGGCTCCGGTGTCTGTACCGCCACGACTTCACGATCCAGAGCATAGGCGACGCGCTCGTGCTTCATCGCAAGCACACGCGCAATGTCTCGAGCGTCCGCCGTGACGAGCAGATCAACGAGACCCAAGGGATTGCGACCAAGTACATCGAGACGATCGTCGCAGGAGCAGCAGGAGATCAGCAGAGCAACGCAGCGATCACAAACGCGAGTGTGCTCCCGCTCTTTGACGTCGCCTTGAGCAACTCGATCAATGAGCTCCAAGCAGCGATTCACGTGCTGCATGCGCTCGAGTCTGACGTATGTGCGAGCGTCTCGTACACATCGCCAGCTCAAGACGACGACCTCGCGTGCGAGCGTGCGTACATCAGTCAAGACGCAGCGTCGCGCGAAGGCGAACTCGCACTCAAAGCGATGGTCCTCGATCCGATGCGCGGTACGCAGCTCTGGGCGAGTTTCGCAAAACGGCATCCGCAAGTGAGTCGCAGTGCGTTTGAGAAGCTCTTCAAGAGATAGCTGAGCTCTCGACACCCGGGGAGAGGTTAATGTCTCCCTGTGTGTCGTCACTATCAGTCCATTGACTGAGGTGATGCTAATGCTGATGGAGCTGCTCGTGATCTCTTGCTGCGTGTGTGAAGGCACCACTCAGATGCACTGAGTGGAGTAGCTGATAGTCATCTGTCCATCCGTGTTGATAGAGAGA